>SMJT01000067.1:616731-728179 GCA_004349715.1 Crucihimalaya himalaica
ATTAGGTTCCTCTCCTTTTAGTCGAGTTACGTCAGTACCTTTTAGTCGTAGTGTTCTCGCTCCTGTCCAGAACGAAGAGAAGGCGAAAAAGCGCCGCCGAAGCAGCATGAGCGGGCTTCTATTGCTACGTACAAATAGAGCAGGATAGCATTTTGCGCCCACATGTTTGAATTTGAGGGTAAAAAGCTCGCTTGTTATACGGGATCCGACGCATCCAGCAGAGCGAAGCAGCGTTCCATTCTTTTCGGCGGCATCCTTCCGCATTGGCGGCGAGTGGAGTGCCACAATCCCATCATCATTTTTGATCTACATAGCCAAAGCCCTCCGCACTGGCGACGTCCCCGGCATAAATGCAAGGAGGATGTATAGCTGATATAGGATCTTGTGGAACAGGATTTGATTCTGCAAGCGGTTCGGTACAAACAAAGAAATTTCGAACAAAAGGATCGGAACTCGCTGATAGGAAAGGAGAGAAAAACAAAGCAATGCCAAGAGCTCCGTCAATTCGCTGTTCATCGATAGACGAAGCTCTCTCTTTATCATCTCGTGCCAGATGCAACAAAGGATGAGTCCTTTTTCCTTCTCGCGAACCACGGGAGCGCCTAGCGTCCAGAGGATTTTTCATTTTCCTTTCAGGATAAAGCGGCGCATAAAAAAGGGCTGGTCCGTCAAAAGTCCGGTTCCTTCGCGAACGAAGTTCAGAATCAACAAGGGTTCGTAGAACGAAGGGAGTGTACAACTGGTTTTTCAAACCACTTTCTTGTTCGTAACGAGGGAGAGATAAAATGGAGTTCTTCACGAAGTTCGAGACAAAAAAAAAAAAAAAGACTTTCCCTATGGCCTCCTTGTTTTAAGACATTATGGCTTTGGGGTCGACCCCGGTAACAAAGAAAAAATCCATAAAAATTTGGGATCCGACACCATAATAAAATACTACCCTCATGATTAGACCATGTTCCTGAGATTTGATAAAAGAAAGGTGCATTAGCGGTTAATACGTTGTAATTGGATAAGTTATTAGGAATATGCAGAACGAAAGACCAAGGAAAGAAAGAAGAATGCACCAAAATGCAGGTGCTGCACCAAACGCTGGTGGTTGTTTCTTGTTGTAAGTGAATGCAACGAAAAGACCCGGAAATAACGAATAATGAAAGAATTCATATATTGACATTTCGTGCTCATTTCAAGATTTCTGCTTCGTTATTCCATCATCCGGTAACCACAGGATGATCCACAAGAAAGGTGGCAGGATTCGAACCTATGGCCGGCCCGACCCTGACCTGTTGGGTTGGGTGGCCTGCTTCGCCCTCGTCGCCTCTGTACCCGAAACAGATGCGCTGCGCTACCCAGCGCGTAACCTTGTCCCCCTATCCCTCTTCTGCTTATGCCATTACCAATCGCGGGTAACCCCCGGACCGGCCGCCCCTAACCTAATAAGAACGATTATCCTTATGACCAAACAAGGACCAGCTTACTTTTCGAGCGAGAGTTTCACGATCCCGACCAGCAACTTGTTGTGGGAGTAAGGGCATCCAAGCTTGCCCAACCTAGTAAAGGGGCTTGGAGATAGAGGGTTTTCTGGGGGGATTTGGCTTCTTTGGCAAGCTGAGTTGGAGGTGAAGATTGTTCATCGCCAGTATGTTCATTTTAGTGTTTATCGGAATAATGCTTTCTGTCCTGGGTAACGGCAGTCTATGCTAGTCCTAATGCTACTTTGCGGCGTGCTCTCTGGGAGCAGTTGAGTAGCTTGGCATCTATGATATCTGATCCTTGGCTAATAGGTGGGGGACTTTCATTCCATTCTGTGTAGTTCAGAGAGCCGGGGGTGCTCAGCTAGTGGTAATCGGCCGTGTCGTTTGAGTTGGTTCCATTCCTCTAGTCTCTATGACATGAAGTTCGTTGGTCCGAAGTTGACTTGGGCTCGCAAGGGTTTGCTGAAGCGTTTAGATAGAGCTACACTTGAGAGTCTTTCTATTACTTCCTTGCTTACCTGGCTCACTTCGCAACAAGAGAAGTTGTTTATTTGCTTGCTTAGCTAGAAGATGCCAACTTCGTTCACTTACGTCTCTCGTTTACTTGTTAGCTAGCCCTATTCCTCACCTTTGCTTTGAGGGTATCTAAATAAAAAAAAATATACAGTGGTGTGCTCGTTAGAGGATGCTTTTTTAGTTAGCTAAGCGACTACCTTAGTTGAAGGTGGGAGAGCAGCAAAGTCTCTTATCTTCCCAAAGAAGGCGGAAATCGAGATGTGAGAAAAAGAATAGCTATTCACTCTCCAAAGCCCTCAAAATTCTTTCTAGCAGATGTGAAGAGAGGATTGTTGACAATTCAATAACCACTGCAATACCCTCTTACGGAATGATCTCGGTGTTCTCGCTATGTCGTCAATCTCAGTATACGGAAATGGTCTGACCAAGAGGCATCGATCTGGAGTGGGTCTTGCATTGCCGGATGACAGGAGCCCTTTACCTCCACTCTTCAATTTAATCCATACCAGGTGAACACAGATGATCGACCTTCAGTGCCTGGTCAACCATTAAAGAAGAGAAGAGGAGCAGAACAATGAGAAGGAGTTCGTAGCCCTCCAACCAGACTAATCAACCCGCCTCTTCAACATCTCCATTTCCCATTCCATCTCTGGATCCAATGCTTCTTCACCGGGCCCGCCCGATCCCCAGAACGTAAAATGGAACCATACCGGAAACCGTTTGATCAGGATAGAAAGAGCAAGGGGCTTTGTTTTCGTTGTGGTGACAAGTGGAATCCTGGTCACAGATGTAAGGGCAGAGAATTCAAGTATATGGCTGTGGATGAAGGAGATGAGTTGGATGAGGCTGATGAAGCTGAAACAGGGAAAAAGATAGAAGAATCAGATGAGGATGAAGTAAAGGAATTACTCTGGTTGTCTTTGCGGTCGATGGCAGGTTTAACAACTGAGAGATCCATGAGGATGAGAGGACAAATTGCAGGACAAGAAGTCATTGTTTTAATTGATTCAGGGGCTACAAGCAATTTCATAGCAGAGAGTGTAGCACATCGGTGTGGTCTGCAAATCACAGAAACTCGTGGATTTGGGGTTTCTATTGGAAATGGTCAAGTCGTTCCAAGTGCCGGGAAATGCAGCGGAGTAGAGCTAACGGTCCAAGATGTGCAGATACGTGCGGACTTCTTCCTGGAACCACGGATATAGTGCTGGGTTATGCGTGGTTGGCCACTCTGGGTGACACCAGAATGAATTGGGGAAGACACACCTTGAGTTTCCGTAGGGAAGATCAGTGGGTCACCTTAGCAGGCGATCCGTCACTGGTGCGAGCTCAAATCTCTCTCAATTCAATGGAGAGGGTAGTCAAAGAGGGAAGGAAGGCTTATCTCCTAGAGCTCACCGCACTGTTTGCAGGAGGAATTAAGACTCAAAATTTTCCTGAGGATGCTCAAGTGAAACAGTTGTTGGAATGGCATGAAAACGTGTTTGAGATGCCGCAAGGATTACCCCAAAACGTGGCGGGGAACATGCTATCAACCTTAAGGAAGGAGCAGAACCAGTTAACATCCGTCCTTACCGGTATACATATACTCAGAAGGACGAGATTGAAAAATTGGTTAGGGAGATGTTAGAAGCACGGATCATCCAGCCGAGCATCAGTCCATATTCAAGTCCAGTTTTGCTCGTCCAAAAGAAGGACGGAGGATGGCCTACGGCGCGTGGATTACCGAGCCTTAAACAAGCTCACGGTACCAGACAGGTACCCAATTCCCGTGATCGAGGAACTGTTGGATGAGTTACAAGGAGCTTCTGTATTCTCAACTCGATCTCAAATCCGGGTACCACCAAATACGTGTACGAGCCACAGACGTGAAGAAAACTGCCTTTCGAACTCACGAAGGGCACTATGAGTTCCTGGTCATGCCATTTGGGCTTACCAACGCACCAGCAACATTCCAATCCGTGATGAACGATATTTTCCGCAGGGAAGTTTGTGTTGGTATTTTTTGATGACATACTAGTCTATAGCAAGGGCATGGAGGAACACATGAATCACTTGGGAATGGTGCTCCAGATTTGGGAACAACACCTGTTTTATGCAAACAGAAAGAAGTGTGCTTTTGGACAACCACAGATTGCATATTTGGACATATTATATCGGGCGAAGGGGTGTCAGCTGATCCAGCTAAGTTAGAAGCAATGGTGGGTTGGCCAGAACCAAAGAACACAACAGAATTGCGAGGCTTCTTGGGCTTGACGGGGTACTACAGGAGATTCGTTAAGAATTATGGGAAAATTGCGAGACCGTTGACCGAGTTACTCAAAAAGAACAGTTTCAAATGGACAGAAATGGCAGCACTAGCTTTCAAGGCTCTCAAAGGAGCAGTGACGACGCTTCCTGTTCTAGCCTTGCCAGATTTGAAGCTACCTTTTGTGATCCGCGTCGGGAAATGGAATTGGAGCTGTTTTATACAAGGGAACAGGCCTGTTGCGTATCTCAGCCAAGGGTTTTCTGAAAAGGGGAGCTTGGAATCTAGTACGAACGAGAGCTCTTAGCAATAGTCTTGGCAGTCCAACGTTGGAGACATCAGGGCACGTTTCACGATACGCACAGACCAGAAGAGTCTAAAGCACTTGCTGGAACAGAGGTTTGTCACCAAGGAACAACAGAGGATGGGCTATCAAACTGTTAGGCTTGGATTTTCTCATTGAGTATAAGCCGGGAACTGAAAATAAGGCTGCTGATGCGTTGTCAAGACGAGTGCAACCTGAGCGTCTGTTGGAACTTGTATTCGCACCTCCTCCCTCTTTCGATGCAGCAGAATTACTATCTCAAGTTGAAGCTGATCCGGAGTTAAGAACTGTGTTACAACAAGCCCGAGAGGAAAGAACCTGGAATCTGGTTATACGGTGAAAGAGGGGCTGCTATGTAAAGATGGAAGAGTGGCGTCTCGAATCAGCCAAGCTTTCTCCCAATTTCTTCTATCTTTTCATCTCTTTCTCTATTCTACCGAGAAGATCCATCTCGGGTCTTATCAGATGGTATCAGAGCCTTCGGTCTTCTGACTGTGGGTATCCAACGACGATTTCGACAATGGGTTTGGATAGTAACGATATAGCGCTGATCAGGCGGATTCTCGCTCGGGTGGAGCAGATGTTTTTTTCCATCGCATGACGACGATGAAGAGATCTGCCGATCCTGAAGCTGAGGAAGACCCAGATCCGTCGCTTGGGAAATTCATCGAGCAGGTGGTGAGCGGTCCAACTCAGAAGGGATTTCCTGCATCCGGAGCTTTTGCGACTCCTCGGGCAAGACGATCTCGCGGTCCGAAAAGGTTTCTTGGCAAGCGCAACTACCGCAGGGCTCGGGCAAGAAAACCAGGGAAGCGTGACAGAGCTCACTCGTCCAAGGTTAGATCTAGCGATGGCTCTACACGACCTTCTGCGAGATATGGTATGCGTTTCCGATCTCCTACTTTGCCCTTGTGTTCTAGACCTCGGACATGGGAATTTCTGCTTGATCTTGGTTACGATAGTATGTCGCTGAAGAGCGCTCGTGTAGCGAGTGAACGACCTTGCGATCCTGGACGAGCTAACCATGTGTGGGAGCCGGGTGGATTATCGCCTGAACAAGCTCAGTGGGACTGGGTAGGGAAGGTTTACAGTCGTGATAGAGTTCTGAAGCTAATGGGAGAGCTTCATGAATTGGGTTTACAGGGAATCAGGAAGACGGTAAGGATCTTAGATTGTCAAGGATCTTCCTCATAAACACGTTTCCGCTTGCAGCTGAAACAAGCGGAGAAGGTGGGACCAACGGGAATCCCACCAGGAAGTTAATAAGATCTGATTTTTGGCATCCTTTGATCCTGGGGAACTTGTGCTGAAAAGTGAGTTCGTCAAAGAGCTCTGGCGAGGCATTAGAGCTGTGAAGGGAAAGAAGGTTAAGAAGAGGAAGAAAGGGAACCTAGCCTGCCAGCTTTGGAACCCAGAATTTTCCCTGTGTTGGGGTTGGAGTATGATTAGTAGGTTAATTATAAAGTTCTCGTTCAACCAGAACTAGATAAAGCTACAAGGGCAGTCTCTAGAATTACTTACGGATGGTTGCTGTTGGTAAAGCTGATGGGTATAGTTTTGAGATCTCTCTCTTCATACCCCAAAGGTATAGTTTTGCATTTGTTTCAATTTGGGGTCTAGTTTTGCATTCAAACTCAATTTTGGGTATAGTTTTAGCAATTCCGCCTTGTTTCAAATGTTTAACTTTCCACATTCTGGTATTGAGCCATCAACACATTTTTAATGTTTGCTTCCTTACATCCGAAACAAACAATCATTATGATATTTATGCTATATATCGTAAATATATTATACTTTATACTATAGTAAACGTTAATAGATAATATGTATTATAAAATTTTATCCAAAAATGTTGAAGTACATGAGGTAACTTAAATTAAATATAAACATATTCTGACAATAAAGTTGCAATATGTAACAAAATATAATCTATACATAGGTATTAAAATAATTGAGTTATCTTGAATAAAGAAGTGGTGAGAAAACGCATTCGTAACATGAAATATATCCCATAAAATTTATGTATTTAAAAATTCTAGGATAAAAAATACTTTCCCATATCCTTATACTACTATTAAATTTACAAAAATAGACAACAATTTTGTAATTGTTTAAAATACACGTAAATAACTGACCCGCGGTTGAACTGCGGGTAATCCTAGTAAATAAAAATAAAAGCCAACAGTTTTTCTTTATTTTTCTTCACCACATGTATAAAATCATCCATAAAACTCATTGATGAATTAATTTTTAAAAAGTTTCAATTAATTAATAATTGATTTTTTTTCTCTTATTCTTTTAAGATCCATTTCTCTATATAAAAAATAAGAAAATAATATTAAAATTATGTCAAGATGGACAAATATGATAGACATGCAATACCCATAGATAAATTCACTTAAGATCAATAAACAAATTTTTAAAATTCTTAATTATGGAACAAATGATATGTAGTATACTTCATTATATTCGGTATACTTTATATAATTTAAAAATATAATTCTTACAGTCAAAATCCTTACCAATCAGTAATAAAAAATTTTACAGTCAAAGTCTTTACAGCAAAAGTCTCTACAATCAAAGTTTATACAAGCAAAGTCTTTATGGTCAAAAGTTACAGTCGTTACCAATCGGTCTCATATTCTTTTATATGGATTATCAATGGGTTTAGTGGGGCGAGACCCGTAGATTTTTGAATAAATTGACAGACCTATTTAGGCCCAAAATATCTTTAAAAATAAAATATTTTGGTTAACATTTTCCCAATGATTCTACTGGCTTTTCTTGGATCTATTTACCTTCACTTGAAGAAACAAGCGACAGTTAACAAAATTAATAGGTAACTAAACAATTAAATTACCAACTGATTATTATCTAATTAACCGCTTTTCATATCAATATTATATATTTGTTTTCTGTTAATTAAAAGGGGAGTGGAGAGGAAGAAGAGATGCAAGTTTGATGCATTGAAAAGACCAATGTAAGTGAAGGGATTAGGAATAGTGACAGTGATTGAGGTTATGTTCTTGACGATGTTCTTTGGAGCTTTAATGAAGAAATCGTGAAACTAACATAAATATTATGTTTCCTATTTTTGCGATTCTGTTTTCTAGTTTCTTAGGAATTCTAGAAAAAAAATAGATTAAACATTCTAATTTTCATAGATTATATGGAAAATACTTAAGAATACGTTTCCTAACATATTAAGAATAAGTAAATGTTGGAAAATGTGTTATAATTTTCGTAGAACAAAGAGAAAAGTATAGAATATTTATTCTAAATTTGTAGAAATTGTAATTCTAAATACCGTAGAAAATAGATGACTTTTAAAATTTGTAGAACATGAAGAGTGTGTAAAATACATAATCTAAATTTGTGAAAAAGAAACAGGTTTGAAAAACCAGCTAAACTTCCCCCATTTCCGAGTAAATTATATACATGTTGATACATCAAAGTATGCCACCACTTACACATCAGCAGTCGTTCTCATTTTTCAATCAAAGTAGTAGCTGTCGTATTCCAGAAGGAAGGGTCCTTTCGAGTTCTCTTTCGCTCCTTCACTAATAATTCGATTATATGAGAAAGTTGACCGCTACCTCTGAACTCATGCGCGTGAACCGCCCTTTCGAGGACGATTGGTGACAAAGCCCCAACTATTTAGATTGGGGCTGGGTCAAGCGGATGGCCCCCCAACAAGTATCTATTAGTTAAGGGGATTGGTTGAACTCAGAAATCGATTTGCGTAGACCAAGGGCGAACACTCATCGTTTACGGCATGGACTACCAGGGTATCTAATTCTTTCTTCCAGTGACAACTCCGAGTAATATTGACTGAAACCTGTTAACGAGATTTTGGACATAAGTCTTGATTCTGATTATGAAGATCGATAACCTTATCTTCCGGCCATTTCTTATAAATGACCCTAACGTTATGTTCTCTTCTGGCGGTTGAAGGAGGCCCCTATGTAGATCGAAGAAGGGAAGTTGGCTAAGTTAGGTGAGTTCAAGGAGTTGTCTTCGTGCACCTGTCCCCAATGGAAGGTGATTGTACTGGCTAACCTTTTCAGAGGAGAAACGTCGAGGGCATCAAGAGCAAAATAAAAAACAAAAAAACATATAGAATATATAGAATACACATTTTAAATTTGAGAAGATGTATTCTAAACTTTCTAGATCAAATATTATCCTTCCAAAACGGCAACAAAACGACATATTCTTGACATTACAAATTTTTTCATGTCTTCTTCATTTTCCTTTCAAAAATTGGTTAAATCTAATACAAATGATAGTTTCGAAATATTTGACATTTGGTCCTAGAATGTATAGATGAACAAATGTTTAAATATTATCCTTTATTTTAATTTCCCAAAAAAACAATGCATGCTTTTGGTCACACTTATATAACCGAACCATGCGAGAGAAATATGTAAGCTTGTTACTCATGTAACCGACTTATACAAGATAACTAAACTGATTGAGCTTTATAATTATTTTCTTATCGTGTACACATTGCTCTTGTATCGGAAATATATAGTCGTCAAAAAAAAAAAACATTCAGAGTTCCACCATTATAATTAATGTGAGGATGATTGTTACTGTTTTTATTTGATATACGTTTTAATTTTGGTCGTTGCCATCACTCAATGTTTATTTTGATTTTGATATATTCAAGGAGGAAAATTAATATTTAATCTTTTTGATGATTTGAAAAACAAAGTGAGTTGTATTATTTGAAATGTTGTGGTTGGATATTGTTTTTAGATAGATGGAAAGTGCTTAGAAATTATGAGGTGTCAAGCAATGGAAAAATCCAAAGAGTTTTATTGTATTGATTAGTTCGATGAATATAATTTCAATATATATATAAATAACTATTTATAGTTTTTTTGTGATCAGATAACTATTTATAATTTATATATTGACTATAGATATATATATATATATATATTATAATAGATTGGATATCAGTTTCTTTAATTTTCAGTATTTATTAAATTTAAACATATAACGAATCAAAAGAAAATGAATCGAACGAATATAATTTTTTCTTTTCAAATTATATATGTCGGTCACTATTATGAGTAATTTGTGGAGAAAAAAGATTTTTTGTATTATCATCACATAATATATATTAGTTATCATCACATGTATATGTGTGAGTTTGTGAGTCATGATATTCAATTTACTAAATGCCGCACAATCTATTTTTGGTTAGGGTAGTAACTAGTAACCGTGGAAAACGTATCATCCCCTGTTTATTCAAATTACATATAAATTTTGAAAATAAAGTTGAGGTTGCTATATTTTGGATATTTATAATTAAAATGAGTTTGACATATCTAGCTGTTCTACATATCGTCAATTCGTCACAAATAATTTTTAATTAATTATTACTCGTCTAACAAAGAACCGAAATATTACTTTGTTAAATTTATGAAGTAGTGAAAGCAATTTTGTTTTAACCATAAAGCAACATTGTTAACAAAATACAACATTATTATCAAGGAATCATATCAGGTTCTCTATTTCTCTAATAGCCCAACAATTTGATTATCATACCGGGTCATCGTTTGTGATGCCGCCATGACAGTTATTGATTATTATATATTTTTTTATATAATATGGACCAGAATCACAGTCTTTTTAATTTTTAAATTTAGTGTTCTAATTAAAACACAATTGTACGTAATATATAGAGGGAAAATCCCATAAAAAATCTCCAAGTTGTAAATGATTCCCAACTTTAACTTTCAACTTTTTTTGTTTCCAGTTGAAACATTGAACTATTGAATTTTCCCAGAAAAAAACCTTCAACTTTTAATATTTGTCTCCGAAGTTAAGTTGACTAAGGGTCAAAGATGAACAGTAACGTTGACCGTTATTCAACTTTTTTTTTTGTTAACAACTTATCATTTTGATTAATTAGTGTAAGTAAGTCGTAATATTTAACTAGTCATGACGGTGGTAATACATAGGTCGTAATATTTAGCTAGCACATAGGGCATTGCGGATGCGGGTCGCGATATCTAAAAAATAGGGTTATATAAACCCGCATAACAAATTAAAAAAAATTCGGCCCAAGTCAATCAAAAACATTAAAATTCAGTCCAAAAACTTCTTTTTATGTTTTTATTTAATATAATAAAATAGAAAAAAAAAACTTAATGTTTTTGTAGTTTTCTTCCTCCAATAAAGCAACAACTCTAACTTAATTTGGAGCATAAGTGTATTTAAAAGAAAAATTTTATTTATATTAAAAGATAATTTTTTAAAATTATGTTTTGACTCCAACAGCGGATGACCCGATTCACTTAAAATTTGTTTACGACCTAGATATTTGTAGCGGATAACTCGTCATGGCTAGCTAAATATTTGTATTCTACTTACATTGTTTAATCAAAATGATAAGTTAATGAGGGGTCAAGTGACCTCACATCCTTCCATCTAGGTCTGCAACTGGCTGCAAGTGCATCTACTACAACGGTGAAGAAGGTAATGGTTTTCTAATTGGGCTGGATTTTGATGTTTTTGGCTGACTTGGGCCGAATTTTTTTTTTCATTAGTTATGCGGGTTTATATAACTCTTTTTCAGATATCACGATCCGCACCCGCAACGTCTTCTCTACAAACCGTACCGCATAACCCGCTTCACTCAAAATTTGTTTACGACATATGTATTACCACTGTCATGACTAGCTAAATATACTTACACTAATTAATCAAAATGATAAATTGTTTTAAAAAATAAAAAAGTTGACTAACGGTCAATGTTACTGTTCATCGTTGACCGTTAGTCATCTTAAATTCGGGCACAAATATTAAGAGTTAAGGTTTTTTCTGGAAAAATTCAATAGTTCAAGGTTTTGACTGGAAACAAAAATATACAGAAATCATTACAAATATATAGCTAGCTATATATATATATATAATATGTTTATCATAACAAATCAATAATTTACTGATTAATAAGTGTTGACATTATGATATACATGTTGCAATTTGCAGCCCGTCATGTGTGTATGTTTTTCTTCTTTCCAAAAAGAAGATATTTTCTAATAAAACCAAAGTAGCAAGAAAACGAGGCGTTATAATATCCAGTGCATCTGTACAATAATATGTTGTTTAACTTATCATAATATTTAAATGGTAGGTTTTGAAACTTAGCTAGATTCCGTAGACTTCGATGTATGTGGCATGGTGATCCATTAATTGCAGTTTGACAAGCAAATTGTTGTGCCTTAAAAATATCTATAAAGATAGTATTATAACCAAGTATCTAAAAAAGCCTTTAGATATTTCAATATGAAGGTTGAAGAAATAATCATGAAGACGTATCAGGCCATCTAACATATACACGTGCCCACTTCATTAAGATTAATTTAATTAAGTAAGCCAAATGGAAAACCAGAAAAATCCATATAACCAATATAAATCGAAATGTAAAATTTTGAAGGCTTTTAATTTGTTTATTCACAATCAAAGAATTAATAAATAGAAATAACTATTATAATGTTTTTACTAAAAACAATTTAGTATTTGAATTAAGGGTTTTTATTGGTTCATTGGTTTGTAAATTCATATAGGATTCGTGAATCTTTCTATTTTTTACTTTCAAATCCATTTAAACTATAATGTAGATTTTGAAATCCAACAATAAATCAGTAAACGAATAATACATTATTTTAACTAGTATTTATAAGTTAATGAATGAATAACCCATAATTTTTACAAAGAATTGTATATCAAACATCCAATATTACATGATATTATTTTGAATTTTTAAGTCAATTAAAATACATGAACCAATAAACTTTTTAGTAAAATTTTCTGAACAGATAAAAGAGGAAGTGTTTTACAATTGTGTCAACAATATGTTAATCAATTTTTTTACTGTTGATCAGTTCATACAACGCCGCTACATCATTTAATCTGCATTTAATCGTTGGCTGACTTTCATAATTTAATGGATTTTCTGTAATTTTACTGTTATAACAAAATTAGCTAATGTTTTTCTCTTGTGGTAAATTTGTTGTAATGTCTCTTTGTTAGAGATCGTTAAAACTTACTATTTCATTGCAAGCACTAGGAAATATAGATAGAATAATTAGTCAACTAGAACTCAAATCGAAAACCAAAAAAAGAAAGAACTCTAATTAAGTAAGAAAGCGCATATAAGAAATCTAAGTACGTAAGCGTATCTACAAATATTAGTATAAATTAAGTGTCACGTGGACTCTTGCACTTGTATTACTCGTTTTAGCTTAGTTATTATAAACTGAAATTGTACTCTAAAGTTGCTCATTAGCATTGTATTGAGATCACCCAACACATCGATCTGGCCTTGTTGGACGGACCGAAACATTGCAAGAATCTGATTTTATTAAATTTTATAATTTGATGAAGTAATCATGTTTAGTTATTACGTGCATTGCCATTTTAAAAAAAACGATTATTATATGGTACGTGGCCTCCGTTTTGTCGTCAAAACATGTGCAATATGTAAAGTAAATACGATAATATTTTTAAGTCTTTTGACTATGAATTATTATTTGGATTTATCAACTGATATGGACTCCGGACCTTAACACCTGTCGGTTCTTGAAACACATTTTTGGTTTCAACTTTCTCACATCGTTTAGCAGATAACATTGATTTTTAGAAAAAAAAAATAGATTAAGTTAGTAATAATAGTATGTTTCTTGCCGCTCTTTCAATTTTGTTTAGTTTATAATCAATTTATAAAATCAACTGCTCTTTTAAAAAAGAAAAATACGTGATATATATTTGTTTCACTTTTAACGGCTAATATATTTATGTTCCTTTAATGATTATGATAAATCTATCGTTGGCCATGATCACCCGACCCGACATCCTATGTCCTTAACCAAGGCTACAAGGAGCCCAACCTGAAGCCCCACGACATCTATTCCAAGAAAGAGCAGCACGAGTTGAAATCAACCCAATACCAGTCGTAGGAATCGCACGGAGCAAATGTGAATATCAACGACCTCTTCCAAAGCATCATTGATCGTATCAGCGCCCAAGAAGCACGGATCGCCGACCAACTCAATACTCTGACGACCGCCCAAGCAGCTTTCCAAGAGGAAATCAATCGCCTCCACGCAGCTAGGAAACCCACAGTTCAACCTGCGGTTAGAGAAAATGTTGTTAGGTCGCGACTAGATGCATCATGCAACAATAGCCCAAATGGTCTTAGCATGCCAGCGTCTAACATAATAGACTCAGCCATAGGCCGAGCTGGCGATCTACATAGATCCCTAGGAATCGCTGAGCAGTACCTCGAAGAATACGCCATAATACGAGACAAGGAAATCGAAGACATCAAAGAACTCATGCGAGCTATGTCATCAAAAGTCCATGGAGCTATGAGCTCGTCGCCCGAGCTAGAAAAAGGTATTGGAAGACATTCAGCGATCACCCTTCACAAAACGCATCATGGGTACTCCTCTAAGACTTGAGGCAAATATCAAGCTCCCCACTTACGACGGGAAAGGAGACCCCCAACAGTTCCTAACAAAGTTCACCGTCGCCATAACACAAGCACGGTTCACCGAGGAAGAACAAGATGCAGGATAATTTCAGCTGTTTGTCGAGCATTTAGGCGGTGCAGCCCTAAACTGGTTCACAAGACTTGAAGCAAACATGATCGACTCCTTCTATAAACTCCAGACAGCCTTTTTAAAGCAATACTCCATGTTCATACAAAAAGGAGTGACAAGCGCCGACCTCTGGATAATAACGCAAGGCCCGAAGGAGTCTCTTCGAACCTTCATCAATCGATTTAAGGAGGTGGTCTCTCAGATCGACGTATCAGACGATGCAGCAATCGCTGCGCTGAAAAATGTAACATGGTACGAATCAAAATTTAGGGAAGATCTCTCTCTCAATTAACCAGCTACATTCGTAGATGCTCTCCACAGAGCGTCTCGACACATTATAATAGAAAAAAAAAAGGCGCAATGGCCAAAAACCACGCCGCGAAGACGGTAGGCCCAATGGAGAAACCAAAAGAAGAGTACGTCGAGCCAAGGCAGCATTACGATAAGGACTACGCAAAGGAAAAAAAGGCAAGGAAGGCTGCGACCTATTATGTAACAACCTTGAAACAAATATTATCGTGACAATGATGCTTGCGACCAATGAGTGTTGGTACCTTCTAAACCAATTACTCACCAAATATAAAAAGGGGCATATCGACATCGAGCCAAGCAAATTCGATAACCGCTACCAAGGAGGAGACGGTCGCAACAATACCCACACGGATCAATCACCCCGTGACGACCGACCGCAAGAACATCACCAAGGGCGGCCCTAAGACACCATGCGAGTGGCACCAGAAGGAGAACTGCCAAAGAGGATACGCGACGAGCAAAGGGAGGCTGAGCCCATACCCATCCCCCGGCGAAGGATAAACATGATTATGGATGGGTTGGACCAATGTCGTGACTTGGTACGATCGATCAAATACCACAAAAGGTGAGCAGAAATAGCAACCAATTGGCCACACGCCGTCACATCCAAAACGGATCCAATAACATTCAGAGACGCCGATAGAGCATGAGTCGACATGCCACACAACGACCTCAAGGTCGTCGAAATGCTCGTCGACGAGAGCAAAATAACACGGGTGATGATCGACACCGGAAGCTTGGTTGATCTTATATTCAGATAGGTACTTCACAAAATGCAGATAATTGACAAGTGTATAAAACCGTCGACTCGACCCCTAACAAGTTTTGACGGAGACACCATCATGACCATCGTAACAATCAAACTGCCCATATTCATTGGAGGAACATTGAACTAGGTTAAACACGTTGTCATCGATCGATCTAATGAAGGCGGTCCCTTCGACATACCACCAGTACGTAAAATTCCCCACCCCGAGAGGCATTTGCACAATTAGGAGAAACCAACAATTGGCTCGAACATGTTTCCTTATCGAGAATAAGATGAGAAACCTTAAGATAATTGATACAGTGTCAATCTTAAGTCTACCATCACGTCTGCGCAAAAATTACGACCATATTTCCAATCGCACTCAATCATCATCCTCACAAACCAACCCCTTCAAGCGATCCTTCATAGTCCAAGCTACTCCGGGCGAATCACAAAATGGGCCGTCAAACTAAGCAAATATGGCATCGAAACAAAAGTCAAACCTGCAGCAAGTCGCAAGTACTAGCCGATTTCCTAGTCGAACTGCCTCCAGAGCAAGCTTTCCAAGGTGACAAGGAAGCAACAAGCATCAGTAAATGGAATCTGTTCGTGGATGGCACGTCTTCCCCTCATGGCTCCGGAGTAGGCATCCGACTAGAATCGCCCACCAAGGAAGTACTGGAGCAATCATTTCGACTAATGTTCCACGCCTCAAATAACAAAGTAGAATAGGAAGCCCTGATCGCTGGCCTACGTCTCACCATAAGCATCGGGGTAAAGCATATTAACGTGTTCCGCAACTCCTAGCTAGTCGCAAGTCGGTATAGTGGGGACTACAAAACTAAAAACGAGAGGATGGACACATATTTAAAATCATCAGAAACCTAGCTGAACAGTTAGACGAATTCAAATTAACAAAAATCCTACGAAGCGACAATGCCACAGTTGATGCGCTCACTTCAACATTAGACCCCGATCCAAATAGGATAATACTTGTTGAAAGCATAGATAATCCAAGTATCACAATGGCCGACATTGTCTGCATTGTTGGTACCAAAACACCCATAGAAGATGAAGAGAAATTGGCGGATTGATATACTCACGTATATACATGACGGCGAGGTACCTTTTGACAAATGGCTCGTGCGACAAATTCACACCAGAAGCTCCAGCTATTCGACGTTAGACGGAAACCTCTATAAGCGAAGCGCATCAGGAGCCCTCCTAGCATGCCTATACGACGATGATATGGTCCAAGTTATGAAGGAAACGCACAAAGGAGCATGAAGAAATCACTCCGGGGGAAGAGCATTAGCCCTGAAAATAAAAAAAACATGGACGCTATTGGCCAACCATGATCTCCGATTGTGAAAAGTATGTAAGAAAATGCTAAAAATGCATGAGACATGCGCCGAACATCCACTCCTCCACCGAATTCCTACAAACTGCGACCCCGCCCTATCCTTTCATGCGATGGGCAATGGACATAATCGGTCCCCTCCCCACCTCGAGGAAGAAGAAGTACATCCTAGTCATGACAAATTACTTCAAAAAGTGGGTTGAAGCCGAAGCATACACACAGATTCGCGCCAAGGAAGTCCAAAACTTTGTGTGGAAATACATCATCTGCAAGCACGGCTTACCTTACGAGATCATTACGGACAATGGACAAAGTTCACATCCATCTAGTTTGAAGACTTCTGCACGGGATGGCGGATCCGCCTCAGCAAGTCTACACCAAGCACAGGATGGCGGATCCGCCTTGTCGTGCTTAAGACACGACTCGAAGAGAAAAAGGGAGTGTGGTCCGACGAACTCGACGGTGTCTTATGGTCGTACGGCGACTGCACAAACCCCCTTTTACTCAGCATACGGAATGGAAGCAATAGCACCAGCCGAAATTGGCATCGCCAGCTTACAGAGATCCATGCTAGTGAAAAACCACAAACTTAACGACAAGATGCTTGCCGATTAGCTGGACACGATCGCAGGAACATCACGACAAAGCCCTTCGACGAATCCAAAACTAACAAAACACCGCAGTAAAGTTCTACAACAAGAAAGTAAAAAAAAACAACATTTCACGGAGGGCGGCCTCGTCTTAAGAAAAGTCTTTGAGCCCACAGTCGAAGTCAACGTTGGCAAATTAGGCGCCAACTGAGAAGGCCTGTAACAAATCTCATAAGTCGTCAAACCCAGAGTCTACGAGCGGATGACCATGAGCGGTACACCAATTCCATTATCCTAGAACTCCATGAATCTGAAACGCTACTACTACTAGTAAAAAAAAAAAAAAGAAAACTCGCACAACGAGTTACTCTACTTGTGCGAACTAGAAATGGCTTGATCCGGACAACGGTACGTAGGCAGCCTTAGGGCGCAGTTATTAAATTAAAATATTTATATATTCTATATGTTTTTCAAAAAAAAAAAAAAAAACGCACACAGTGTCAGCTACACATCGACGTCCTGATCAGGTGATCGATCCAAGAAACGCATTTAGCAAAGAACGCAGTCAGAAAAAAAGCCAACAACTCTCCCATCTAAGTAAGCCAAACACTTACATCTGTGAGTCTAAAGTCGAGCCCGTCTCACATAAAAGCCTTTGGAGTTCGAACAACTAAGCCAGACCCAGGTCTGCACATTCGTCAAACAACTAAGAGCATTCATATAGGATAAGCCGAACACCGACATTCACACCTAAGAGCATTCATACATGATAAGCCGAGCACCGACGTTCGCACCTAAGAGCATTCATACAGGATAAGCCAAACACTAACGTTCGCACCTAAGGGTATTCATGCAGTATAAGCCGAACACCGACATTCACACCTAAGAGCATTCATACAGCATAAGTCGAACACCGACGTTCGCACCTAAGAGTATTCACACAGAACAAGCCAAACACCAACATTCGCACCCAACAAACGTTCAAACTCCTTGCAAAACCAAGAAGCGCTTTGCATAGCCTAACCGAGTCTACCTCGCTAAAGAGGCCTAGCAAAATCCTATTCAAGTAAAGAACGACGTCCTACAATCGGACTACGACAAAATATCCAATAAACGAGAAAAGGTGCAGCGATAGAAGAAACACAAAAACCAAGGAGTTAATAAAAAGATCCATGTCCATACATGCATCAAAATAGAACAGCACAAGCGCCGACCTAAAAAAAAAAAGAGAAAAGAAAAACATAAGGAGAAACGGCGATCACCCATGCCGGGCCTTCGGATCACCCACAAAAAGTGGCTCGCCATCGTACTCCTTGACCATACGGTAGAAGCAATCTAGCATGAAGAAGATGCTATTAAAGTCCTGCTTACCCAGTCCTTTGGATGCGCCTCTAGCCGCTGAATCTTGCGAATCACCGCCACCGTTCGCTCGTCATTTAGCGCAAGCTTCTCTTCGCGAATTATGGGATCACGAGGATAGCGATGCTCGATCTCAGCCCTCTTCTTGACTTGATAGTAGTTAAGGTCATGAATATAACCATCGTACACGAACTTTATCTAAGATCAAAGACGTCAAAAACAAGAACCTAATGAAAAGGAAGCAAAAATAAATCGGAAAAAACTGTATTGCGACCAACCGTGTAAAGGAACTCTCCGGCTTGCTCAGCCTACACCCCATGAAACGTAGTAACGAAGTTTCGCGTCTCTTTAGCACCAGAAGGCTGGAACTCCTGAACGATCCGAGAAAGCAACAAGGGCATGGCATCTGAAAGCGGGACTTCCTCCTCAGATTGACGCCTGGGGTCAGACGAAAACGAATCGACGTGAAAAGGCCACATTTTGAACAAAATAAATCAAAAGGGAAAGAGAATGTTCGCACAAAGAGAAGAAATATTCCGAGAGAAAGTGATGGAAGATTAGTGATGGAATAAACCTATGTATAGAAAGAGAGCATAAGAAGATGGGACCCGCAGAGTAAATGCATACAACCACCAAGAAATAAATACATGCTCATTCCCGTAGAAGCAAACTAATGCCTCAAGAACGGCTATGCACGAGAAAACAAAAAGACTGACACTGCAATGATAACACACGAGATCGAGAAAAGAAAAATTCATTCGATTCTTGAAGATTCTTACAAAAGCAAAAAAAAAAGAAGTTGCAACAAACATACAACGACAAGGGAGACATGAGAAAGGATAAAGAAACAATTGATAAAGGTGCCACTCCCTTGTCACCAGGAAATAAAGGCTCGCCATTATACTCAAATACAAAATGATGAAAGTAATCCAGTAGAGGAAGAACGTCATCCACTCTAGACGTCGCCCAGTCTTTCGGGTGCGCATCGAGACACTGCATCTTCTGAATAACACCAACCGCCTCGGCTTCATTCTCCACCATCGCCACAGCAAAACCTACTGAGTCGACCGGCAGAAGCTCTTCCTTCAACAACGACCTTCGATCAACCACATAATGTTCGAGTTCTCGCTTGAAGCCATCATAACACTTCCTCATATGCCCAAACATATTACCAATGCTAAAACAAAAAGGCCCAGGAAGAAAGTAAAAGAGAATTGAACAGGAACCTGAGTAACAAAATGCCTGGCCGACGTATAATCTGCCTCTCCCAAGGAATAAATGAAGAACCCCGGGATTAAGACAATACCGGATGGCTTGTAATCGCGAATTATATGGGTATTACACTCAAAGCACTCCAAGCAAATGTTCGGAGCAGCACGGTGACCAAAGACATTAGAGCGCCCGGGCATGATCGAATAGAGGGGAACCCGTGCTAATAAAAAGGAACTGAGTCAGAAGAAAGGAAGTGAACTGACGAAACTTAGAGATAGAGAAGGTCTTGTAAAGGGAGAAAGAGAGTATCGGGAAACAGCGAATAGACGCATCTTGTCAAAGCATCCTTTCTCGATACAACTTTCTGACACACCCTTCAAGAATGACGACCAAAGCTCAGAACCTGCACAAAACGGACACGTGGGAGTCAACGCAAACATGCTACAAAAGTCATGAATAACAAAAGATGCATAAATAGTCGAAAGTGCATTACCGCTCCCGCAGGCAATAAAAGTCTTGAACATTGCAAAAAGGAAAAACAAGGCAACTCCATCATTACATAAAGAGATAATAAAAAAAGAGATATTTAAACCGCCCGCAATAAAAGTCAAGAATTGTCTTGATGACCATCCTCTTGATTAACGCCCACTTGAACTTCGGCGCTCTCTTGATCCAAATGCTCGCCTCGATCCTCAACCACAGTAGCCGCAGGAAGATCAGAAGCTTGCGCATCCACAATCTCGGATTAAGCAGCAAGACCAGGCACAAGTTCAGTAGGAGCCCCAGTAGACGGGTCGACCTCCAAACCAACGTGGGGAGCAACCAGAGTCCCGGGAGCAGAACCAGGCCTCTCTGTTCCTAAGGCGGGAGACAATTCAATACTCTAAAAACGGCAGAAGAGAGAAGCGGCTTCTATGAGTTCGTCGCTCCACTGTAGTCGAGGCTTCGACGCTATTGCAATCTTAAGGTTATCCTTCTGAAGGTTGAGAGTGTTCTTAAACTCAGCGGGAACAACAAACCCATCATCCTCAAGAAGCTTCAAGCAGCTAATGGTCCCAGTAGCTTGGCTAAGTTCAAGGCGAAGGTTGAATATAGTATCAGGCTCTTCGAAGAAACGCTTAATCTGGTCAAGATGAGGCTAAAAGTGTTTGATCACTCCGGTAGCGACCTTTTCATGAGCCTCGACCACCTGTTGTTCATGCGATCTCTTGAGACGCGCCTAGTCGATCCCTCATAGATTTGAACCACTCGACTCGCCGCAAAAGCAGCCTGGGACGACGAAAACTGATATAAGTAACAAAAAATTCGAGAGCAAACAAGGAACTTGTAAAGAAGAAGTTAAGAAACTCTATACCGAGCGGAGCCGCTGAGACATTTCGGCATAAGCCTCCTCCAAATCGACATTCGCCACATCATCAGCGGAGGACGTTCCCCCAATATAACGCACAAGCTCGACACATTTATTCCTATTTTAAACAAGAGGGATTTCTTTCTCCTCATAGGCAAAGAGAAAGAATGAAACACGTCGGTAGCAGGAGAGGAACGAGAAGGAGGTTCGACCCTTTGTCTCTTCGATGAAGGCTCGTTCAACTGCGACCAACCAGAGGGGGCCTTCTTCTTTGCAAGGGAGCCCGGGGAAGAAGAGAGAACAACAGGAATGATTGCAGTGCTAGCAGAAGGCCTCGAACCCGCAATCTCCTTTGACTTTTCCCCTCGCCTCTCCGACGTGACTTTGCCCGAAGAACAATCCGATGACTTTGCCGAAAATGGTCGCATCTCACTGATCAGCCCCTTGCCTCCAGTCGTCGGGCGATTGGATCCACTAGAGTTCGACATCTTAGCTGCCTTCAATCTCTGGGAGAAGTCAGGAACATAGTCAGCCGCTCTCCTCATCTTCCTTCGGCGCTCGGTAGCAGGTGAAAGAAAGAGAAAAGAGGATAAAAAAAAGAACAAAAATGAAGGGAAAAAAAAAAGAGAACAAAATAAATAGTGATCGGCTTACCCTGTTTACGACGATTAGTCGTTTCTTTCTTTCTTATCGGGTCCTTCTTCGGCTACAAAAGTGCTCCACGCGCCCTCAACTTCTCAACATTAGCAATAAAGCCAGGGTGATACGCCTTCAGCTTCAAAGCGCGATCTACAAAAAAGAAAGGAAAACGATTAGAGCATCAATCGGCAATAAAATAAGGGCAGAGCAAACAAAGATAGGTCTACCAGGCAAGCAATTCCAACGAGAATAAAAAAACCGCATCAAGATCCTTGACAAAAAACTCATCGATCCGAACAAAAAAAGAGAATTTCACCTAGTGAAGGAACTTGCTGCTCTCACCAACAACGATTTTATGGTACGACTGCGCACCCACATAGTGGAGACAGGGTTTGCCATTAACCTTCGACATACCCATCAACTCATCAAAAAAATCTACATCGACAACAAACCCACATTCTTGCGCTAAAATTGGCATACCTCAAAATTTGCGTCTTCTTAATAGAAACGCCAAAAGCAGTGAATCTAAATTAGCGGCGCTTCGGTCCCCGCCAAGATTAGGGCAAGCTGTCGCGTTAAGGGAACAACTTAGGGCAAACCCCTTCATAAAATGAATCCACGCGTCAACATAGGAAGAAGCTTAAAAGCGTCCATTCGGACTCGAAGAAAGGGGGACCATTGTTGGATCTGGGCTCCGCCCCTCTCCATTTTAAAGAGAAGCCCATTCGAATAACAAGCCCAACTCGCACCAGGCCCAACTCGCACAAGGCCCAAGCCACGTAAAGCCCAACTCGCTCAAGGGCAGGAGAATAATTGACTAGGAGAGCGACCAAAAGACGAGAAAACTTTGAGCATTGCTTATATAAAGAATACGAATGAACAGTACAAAGGACAAATCTTTTTGGGAAGAGAGTTGTTCGCACTACTAACGAAACACTTAGATCGACCTACGAACCACGTCTTGTAAGAGAGCATCACGCTCGTCACACTTTGTAATCTACTCAACCTGTCAATGACATACAGCTTCAATGGCTCGTCTTAAGAGTGCTCGCACTACTTCCTAAATCTTATTTGTTGGGTCCTATACATCAACACTTTATGACTTACGTAACATTATTTTGTTGCTACTACACTTTCAGAAGAAGGGATAGGATGTGGTTGGGTGTTTATGAGCATGTTTGATTTCAAACATGGTGGATCTAACCAGAAGTTCTTCTTTCTTTTGAGTCATACATGATCAAGAATTTGTCAGTAACCAAAAGATTTTCATCACTTTGTTGATTTGTTGAAACAATGCTGGTAATAATGGAATGTTTGGGACTAAGATTGAAAAGCAGTAAACATGTGATGTGACTGTGAGGTCTTTGCTATGTTTTTGTTGGATTTAAGAATCAAGCTTGCTTTTGATGTGTTTTGTGAGGAATAAAAATAATAATGTTGATTATTTGTGTTGTTGTCTCAGGAGAGTGAAGCTGAAATGCAGAGTGTCGAGAAACTCATAGAAGAGGAGATTGATGAGAAGACTAAGCAAAAGTGTGAGGCGAGAAACCGGAGGTTTGGAATTCAAATTCTGAAGGATAGCGAGGTAGAGATTTGCAAGAACCTAGTGGATGCATTTCAGGTCTTGGATTCTAAAGAAGAATCATTCTTTGTACATGGATTTGTGACTTGATTATGTTTAATATAAATTAATATATATTATTTTCATTGATTATTTTTTGTTTTTGTTAATTGAAATTAGAGTTTTTGGAATTCAAATTAGAAATGGAAAATTGAAAATTCAAGATAGCAATGAATTATAACATTTATAACAAAATTGAAGTGCTATCGTAGAATTTACAATAACATAGAAAAAAATGTTGTAATTGATGAAGATACAATAGCAATGTATAAAAACGCTATCGAAAATGGTGGACTTACTAACGCGGGCCATATCATAGCTCTTAACTTAATGCTATTGTAGCATGAGTTTATATTGATATGACTATAACGGTGTTTCGGATCTTTTTGGGTTATACAACGTAGAGCCGCTTGACGTTAGCAACAATTAAGCGTTCACTGATGAAGGGTTCCGAGAGTCGCGTAAGAGAGGAGATTCATATCTTAAGATGGAGCCGTGTAATTTTCTTCTTTCGGAGACTCTTTTTGCTAACTTGAGTTGCCACGTATCGTTATATAATTTGATCAATTTTTCAAAAAGAAATTATCTCCAAGAATTGGAAACTTATCTGATAAAAAGGGTGGGAGAATTGTTTTATTCGATGAAAAGTTAAAAATTTGATATTTTTTTGAGGTCTTTCATATCATGATACCAAACGTATGGATAACTAAAAGAGAAGTCAAATGTTTCAAGAAAAAAAAAAACAAGTAAATTTTGCTTAATAAAATATAATTTTTTGATTGTTTGTCAAATTAAGAACATATAGTTTCCAAACTATGTATTGAGTGTAACAAGAACCACATGATGAGGGGATCCGAACACAATTTTCACATATCATACAAACAAAATATATAGCATCAGAAAATGAATAGCCGATCGGTGTCTATGCCATGGACCTCTTTGCTTCTGAATAAAGTTGGTCAACTATGCCCTGAAATAAACAACAAAATTCTTTTTTTCAATCTTGGAATTGGATTAGTAGAAAAAAGTAATATGCATGAGTAAGGACAAGTCAATGATCATAGTACATTTGCGACACATCATCACGAATCTGATTCTGGTGATCCCTAATATGTAATTAAGTTTCATTTTTATTTCTTTTTTTGCGTTTGTGTTTGTGTTTGTGTTTCCATGGTTTACATGTTTGTATATGTTATAACGTAGAAATGCGAACGTAAACGCAGAAAAAAGTCGAACCTAAAAGAAAAGAAGAAAGTGAGTAGAGGATCACCTTGTAATGTTGGAGGAGCTGTGGCCTTTTCAACTTGAAAGTTGGGGTTATAAGATCTCTTTCAATATCAAAGGGGTTTGGTTCCAAATGAATAGCTTTTAACATTTCAAATCCTTTAAGCTACAAATACAAACAATATAATTTATTCACAAAATTCATAAAAAATATTTTCAGTTTTTTAAATGTGAGAATCAAAAGTGTACGTACTTGGTATTGCTTTGCGGTAGAGTTAAGCTCATCCAAGAAGTATTTTTGAGCTTTGAGATTTTGACATAGAGATTCAAAATCATTGGGAAATTGGTTATTGAGTTTAGCCCAATCTTCAATAGCCTTTCTATCAGGTACAACCACGCCTACCAAAAATGACTCGAAGCTGTTTCCATAGATCCATATCTGTCAAAATAATTGGTAGATAGTACTATGATTAGATGAGAATATAATTAGCCAATTACTGTGATTATGATTATAGTACTGAAACAAAAATGTCACTTTAAAATATATTTTTGATGCATATATGACATACCTGAGCAATGAGGGGACATCTTGAGTAAGTGTTTTCGAGGTTTTCGACAGCAACATATTCACCTTGAGACAACTTGAAGATGTTCTTCTTTCTATCTATGATCTTCATTGATCCATCTTCTTGCCATTCCCCAATATCTCCTACACGCATTATGTAAATGTCAAAATAGCCATGTAAAAAGTTGATGCATAATGGATATATTCAATTTATGTGGTATCAGTGATCCAGCTTCACCCATATCAACATATCTCCGAGTTGTATCCACTCTATAGCTACTCGGACCTGTTTCGGCTTCGTAAAGGTTAAAAGTAAAATTCGTAATAAAAAACTTACAAGACCAAGATCAAGAATACCTGTGTGAAACCATCCATCGATAAGGACTTGATCAGTTAGATCTTGTCTTTTATGGTAACCAGAAAACATTGAATTCCCTCTAAGACAAATCTCTCCTTTTGGCACATCGGCGGAAAAGGCGTCGTAACCCATCTCCGGTACGGACACTAGCCTTGCCTCCACCGTAGGCATTGGCACACCCACTGTCCCCACCATAGAAAATACTCCGGCTAAGGTCGTAAAGCTTCCTCCACAGCTCTCAGTCAATCCTGTCACATTTTATTAGAGTTGGTTAAGCCCCGAACCAAAAGATCGGTTTTTTGAATTGAGAATCGGTTTAGATAGACTTGCCATAACCTTGAGAGAGATTAGAGGCAGGAATGATTCTCAAGAACTCTTCAACATGACGAGGTAGAGGCGCTGCACCTGATAACAACATATGAGCTCTTCCTCCTAATGCTTCTTTTATCTGTCACAAATTCAATTTTCTGAATATATAAGTCTATATTATATGTTATATCCGTCTCATCTTCTATTCGTGAAGTTAAACAGAAGATTAAAAAAAATAATTAATAATTAAATTAATCATTTTCTATTTCTACATAATAGATAAACACACGAACCTTATCGAACATAAGTCTGTCTAGACGAGGAGAAGCTTCCTCTTGGGAGAATCCTTTTCTCATATTCCCCAATTTACTGTATTCACAAGATGATTTTAAGGATTCAGTCATTCTGAAATCAAGGCTTTTGAAAAATTAATTTAGAGAAACAAAGAAAACTCACTAGTTATAAGCAAAATCGAAGAGTTTCTTGCGTATCAAGCCACTAGCTGAGATCTTTTGCATTACACCTACACCCATACCATACAATGTATTCAATAAACAGCAATAAAAACGAATAATCTATAAGATCAAACATATTACCGGCATAAATTTTGTCGTAAACTCGTGGAACACCGCAAAACACAGTAGGTTTCAGAGCGTGAACGTCATCCATCATGTACCGAATGTCCTGTCACAACAACAACAAAAAAAAAAAAGATAATGGACATTTTGTGAACAAGAAGAAGATACCAAGGGTTAAAAAAAAAAAAACAGTTTTGCTTACGCCACGCCAGTATCCAACAGAGGAGCCTCTAGATAAAAAGTAAATCTCCATGACTTGATCATAGACATGTGCTAATGGCAAGTACGAGAAGAACACATCGCTCGTGTCACACTACAAATTTTCACAGAAATAAACCAGATTACAAATGTCAATTATGTAATTATGTATCGGCTAAATTTGAAAACTCCAAAGCTTTGGTTCCATAATGGTCTTGTTCGTTATGAAATCACCAACGACCAGTGACAGCAACAACAACTAAATCATATATGTTTTGAAGTAACTAGCTTAGCAGCAAGTTTTGTTTATTTAGGAATCGATGGATTGAAAAACACATTTGACTGACAAAAGGATTCATAACGCGAAAATTTAAGCATTTAAATTTGTAATTTCTAGTCGTCAAAATGTGTTATTTAACCATCGATTATCTCACTGTTGTTAATCGTTATACAACGAAAAAAACAAAACGCATTCTTCGCCATTGCCATTAATCGACAGCAAAACGTAAATAATAGATATAAATTGTAACAAGAAAATTACCGATCGATCGGTGACTTGAAGCATTTTATCAATGGATAAAACTTGGACCGAAACTGCTGCATTGTTTAAGATTACACCTTTGGGTTCTCCAGTCGTCCCGCTTGTGTACATTATTGTGCAGATGTCTGTCTTTCGCTTACGTGGTAGCTTTGTCTCATCTGAGTTTCCCTGATAAAATTTTCAGATAATTAATTAAGACCCACTAGAAAGAAAGAAAAAAAAATCGAATCTTGATGAAGTAAATCCTATGTTTGCAAAAGAAGTTGTCTTTTTTGTTTAGTGATAAACACTGACCATTAGTGAGAACTCATTCCATGAAAACAAAGAAACACATTGGTTCTTAGCTTCTTCCTTTTGTGTACTCGAGACTTCCCCAAAGCTCACAATAGCTAAAACCAAAAGTCGAGGCAACAGAAATATCTTAGATTCAAAGTTTCTATTTATTCAAAATATTATCAGTTTTTTAAATTCCAGGCAACTTACTCTTCAAATTCGAAGAACATCCCTTTTGGCACGATAAGATCTGCACAAAAGCTACCAATAGTTAATCACAAAAAAAATATATATATCTTTCTTGTTGGACAAGAAACGAAAAATGGAATTTATGTTATGACTGATTTTAATTAAAAAAATGGACTTACGGATGAAACTGTCTTCTCTTGAACAAATACTAGAGAAACTTCGGCATGGTTGATGATGAATTCAACTGCGTTTACGCCTGTTTCATCAACATTTAACCTCAGATTAGGTTTTCATAAGTCATGAATATATATATTAAGACAAGCCTGATTTCAAGATAAAATCTTGTTAAGTACCTAAAGTATCGTAGAGAGGCACGTAGGTTATCCCTTGGCTCATGCAGGCCTGCAATATATCCACTTAGAGAAACTCTTAAGATATAAAAATTTAAAAAAAAAAAAGAAAAGAAAAATTGAACCCGAAATTTTAGATAAGTCTAATTTATAGGAAGAATATTTCGTGGTACCTCCATTGCAATAATCCATTCTGGACAGTTAGATCCGTAAATTCCACAACAATGTCCCTACTCAACCAAAAAAAAAATTATACAGTATATATTTTTAAGTTTTCGCCTATGACTTTTAAATAATTATACACTTGATTGATTGGATCAAAACATTATAGGAACGTACCGGATCAACGCCTCGGCTTCTGATTGCTGATCCAATCCGAATTGCAGCATCGTGGGCTTCCTTATATGTGATCCATGTGTATGGACCGACCTACATACACACACATTATTTGAAATATGTCAAGAAAAAAAATGAAGTGCTTTGAGATTGTTGATAAAAAATGAAATGATATTAGTTAATGATCTACAAAAAAAAAAGTAAAGCAATATTTAGAGACAATAATATATGATATTTGTACCTTAGAATCAGTCGTTAAGCGTCGGCCCAACATTTGCTCATTCGGATATTTCTTCACAGCCTCACTGAAATAAAAATACACAGTGAAGAGTGTGAGACAAGTATAACAAATAAAAACATATCTTATACAAGAATTGTTATTAATTAGCTCAAATTGAACAGCATTGGACCAATAATTAATTTTAAAAAAATAATAATTGTGAAGGGTCTCAAGATCCATACTTAAAGAACTGCCAAGGAGATTCAATATCAGCAGGGAGATTTAGGAGGCCATCTTTAGCGTATTTACATCGATAGACCGGTCCAGCCGATGGATTCTCCGCCGTGGCTGGCCGTCCTTCTTCCACCACCACCACATGATCCGCCGCTGAAGCCATTTGTGGAATAAATGACGAGTAAACCTTTGGTGAAGAAGACACTAGGTTTGAGGATAGGAAGATGAGGTGTGAGAGTGTCTCTATTTGAAGATTGGAAAATTTAATAAATGTTATTGAAGGTTAATAAAAGTCTCTGTGAATCGGTGGTGAAGTTTGGAGATTGTGGTTATGAGTTAGAGGAAGTGGTTGAGCAATAACTTCTTCAGTCTCACAATTGGTGTATTTCTGACCGGTTTTTAATTGCGCCTTTATTAGGAGCCTCTCTTTCTTTTGTTTGTTATCTAATGTTTTAATATTACTATATTTTTGTGTATCTATGTGCTATATGCAAGTAGATTTGGTGGGTTTGAATATTGTAAATAACCTAAACAGTAAAGAGTAATTATACCGAACGTAGACTATTTAAAAACTGATTATTTGCATGTAATTTGGTTAATGGTTAAGGGATTTAAGAAATAAAATTTTATTTTTGAATTGTATGGTTTATAGTTTAATAATTTCTGATGTCATTTGTTAATTGTTGTCTTAGACCCCATTTAATAATTTTCGAATTGTTTGTTTTAGTAGTCTTAGACTTCGGGTCTGATTGGTTACGGCTATAAATTTAAAATTTTAGATGTAGAATTGTAGTTGTAAATTTTTTGGTTGTACTTTTAGATTTTTGTATGTAGTTTTATTTGTTGTAACCGTAATTTTTAAAATGAAAATCTGACTGATTTAGTCGTATGTTGTAGTTTGTATATTTATATATTTATTGTGTTATTTTAAAAATAAAAATAAAAAAATTGTTTTTACTTAAAAAAAAGTTTTAGAAAAAAAGAGAAAAGCATTTAATAAAGTAAAAAAAAATATTGATTTTCTTTAAAATATTTTAAAGCCAAAATATTTGTGATGTACATGTTGTGCTTCTCTTTAGCCAAAAAAAAAAAGAAACCTAAAAAATTGGTTGTGAATTTAAAAAATTATGTAAAGTACGATTGTTTTGAACTTTGAAACGTAAACCAAAATATGACTATTGAAAGTTTCTAAATATCCTACCAATCGTGACGCTCCTCGTTAGCTCACAATCACCGTCATAATAATAATAAAAAAATCTGACATGGCATTCATGAGACCACAAATTAATCATGCTCTTTTTCAGTAAAATATACTATGTTGTGAAATATGATTACAGAGATGTTAAGGATGCACAATAAAGACTTATCGTTCATGATACTTCTGTTTATGTTTGCATTAACACGTTATATATCATGTTTATGTTGAAAAATTTACAATTTGTTAGTGAAATATTATTTAAAAATTATGGATGTCAGTCTGATTTTTTTTTTTGTTCTATTACATTTCACGCTTCTGTTTATAATAAACTAAATATTTGTTTGATAAGTTCATTACGTAAACTAAAATAAAATAAACAATCAAAATCTAAATGAAAAACAAAGTTGTTTATATGAGCTAAATAACTAAGTTTTGGGAGACTAAATCTTCAATTTCATTTATTAATCTAAGTAACTTCAAGTGGGAGGGAGTGGGAATTACCATCATACAATCATACCAATTGTGATGACTACATAACTTTTTATTATTCGTATGACATGTTATTTTACGCTAAAGATAATTAACATGTTACGATTTTAATATTTAATGTATTGTTTTATACAAATGACATATTCCTTTTTTTTTTTAACAACTAACATGTTACTTTTTAAATAATGTGTAACAGAGTTTGGAAACGGTGTATATATATATATTTAATTGATATTCGAATGTTGTTTTACTATAAAACAAGGTTACATGCGATAATAAATTATTTAATAAAATGTTGAAATAACATTAAACATGTACAAATACAAAAAAGGGTTAAATTGTGCTGAAAAATCCATTTTTCTTAATTAATGATTTACCGCTCGAGTTATTTACATATAGTAAATTAACCTATTAAAAATTCAGCTATTATTTTGAATATGCGGGGTCACTTACATCAAATGGCTTATTAAACCAAACAACCAAACTATCTTTACCCTTATTAATACTATTGGATATCAACATAGCTAGATTTTGGTATTTATTTTCAGACCAATTACGTAGCTACTTATTACTATTATGTTCTTTACGTGTATTGTATATATCCCTAATTAATACTCCTAGTCTTTTAAAAGTGTCAATTCTACAGATTTCTCTTTATCGAATTTAAATGGACGAGCGAAAAGGTCACTCTCTGGGTCTCCGACCTGCTCAATAATCAATGGAATATAGCAGCCCATTTAATTTGAATAAATTTTATCATTTCAATTTTTATCGTTTCTTTTTTGCATAAAAAATATTTCAGTTTCAATTATAGACTTATAGTCGTATATGTAATTTCATCAAATGAAAATTAAAAAAATTATTCGGAGACGTATGTATTCTTAAAAAAATTCAAATTTTTGTTTATTGTTTAGCATTATTGCATTAAGCAATCATGCATACAACTTATGCAAATATCTACTAGCTATATGAAATATATTAATGGGCTAAACGACTACAGTTATTAGATTCACAATTTATCTATAATTTTTTTTTTTGTGTTAGTTTTCTCCTTATTTTTTGCTTTGTAGAGAGTCTGAACTGAAACATCAAATTCAACGCCAACTTGCAAATATTATGGCACGATGCGATTGTTGGTGTCAACAATAATTTTTCCCCAACATTAACAATTTCATTATCAGGAAAGCCCTATAAACAACACTTTTTATTACACATTTTTCATAAATTATAAATTGAATTTACGAGAACATGCATTTTTAAAAAGTTGTCGAAATATGTTTTTCGTAATTATCTTTATGGAAACATATGAAATTTCATCACTACTAGAAAAAAAAAACTTACAAAAATTCATCACCAATAACAACCAAGTAAATCCAATTAGTTTCGTATTCAAAAAAATAATGTTTGCACTATACCTAGGAAAAAAAATTATTTATTTCATAATTAACATTAAATAAATATAATTTTTTCATAAGAAAAGATAGTTTTTTCTTTCATGTGTCTCTACAAATTTACAGTTTGGTCGACCATGAATGAGAGTGGCTTTTCAAAGTAAGTATAACAGTAGATATTTATGAGTATTACACTTGACCAGCCAGACACACTCTTTCGTTTAAGTAATTCAAATACAATTAAGTATGTGTAAAAACCTTGAGAAGTATGTAAAGGTTTTCCTCGAATATCATTAACAAAGGCAATGTCCTTTTATACAAATTACATGAGATAACTAGGTTAACTTAATTACATGGTTCGTATAAACCGTTAAACATATCGAGATAGACCTAATTATGGCCAATACCCCCCTCAAGGTGGAGTATGGAGGTTCCGAACACCCATCTTGTGAAGAAACGCTTCAAACTCTTTCTTCCCGAGGGCTTTAGTCATGATATCTGCTATCTTAGACGTAGTTGAGACATGCTTTGGAGTGATCACACCTCTAATTATCTCATCACGAATGAAATGGCAATCATTCTCAATATGTTTAGTACGAGCATGAAACACCGGATTCTTAGCTAGTTTGATTGCCGATAAACTTTCGGAGTAGAGTACCGTGGAGGAAGTACAATCGATGCCAAAAGCCGGAAGCAGCTGTCGGAGCCAAAGAAGCTCACTAACCGTGTCGGCCATTGCTCTATATTCAGCTTCGGTCGAGGATCTAGAGACAACATCATGCTTCTTCGTTTTCCAAGATAAAGGAGAACCTCCTAATTGGATAAACCAACCCGTCAAAGATCGTCGAGTGAGAGGACAAGAACTCCAATCCGAATCACACCAAGCAGTGAGTGTGAGAGGTGTATTAGCTTGAAGAAATATTCCCTGGCCCGGACTGCCCTTTAAATACCGAACGACTCGCAATGCCGCATTCCAATGTTCAATCTTGGGATTGCTCATAAATTGTGAAAGAATATGAATAGCATAAGAGAGTTCAGGACGAGTGTTACCTAGATAAATAAGCTTCCCGACAAGTCGACGATAAGAGGTAGCATCCGGATAATCATCTCCTTTGGCTAGCGCAAGATTGTGGTTTTGAACAACAGGAAATGCAACGGGCTATACCCCAAGTAATCCGGTAGAGGAGATTATATCTAACGCATACTTGCGTTGGCACATGTAAATCCCCGTGGAGTTTCGAGCAACCTCGATGCCCAAGAAGTAGCGCAACCGACCAAGGTTCTTCATATGAAAACATAAGCTTAAATACGTCTTAAACTCTTCGATCACAGCCAACGAACTCCCAGACATAATCAGGTCATCAACATAGACTAGAATATGAAGGCGACGACCAGCTTTCTCGAAGGTGAATAAGGAGTAATCCGACATATCTTGAATGAATCCATACTCTTTTAGAGCAGTACTAAGTTTTTTGAACCAACAACGAGGAGCTTGTTTTAACCCGTATAAAGATTTGTGTAGACGACATACCATTGTTTTGTCATTGGTGCGAAAACCCGGAGGAAACTGCATATAAACCTCTTCATCTAGATCACCATGCAAAAATGCATTATGAACATCCATTTGATGAACCTCCCAATCATTAGAAGCAGCATGTTGTAAGAAAGCACGAACAGTGACCATCTTAGCAACCGGTGCAAATGTCTCATTAAAATCAACTCCTTCAGTTTGATTGTTTCCTAGCACCACCAGACGAGCTTTATGATGTTCCAAGGAGCCATCCGAGTTGTACTTCAGTTTAAAAACCCATTTACAATCGATTACCTTTTTACCCGGAGGAAGTGATTCAACTGTTCAGGTGCCATTATCTTCGAGAGCAACAATTTCATCTTGGACAGCATCTCGCCACTCTTCAAGTTCAATAGCATCTTTGTAAAATTGTGGTTCAATGCCCGTAGTAATCGCAAGTAGAAACGCTTGATATCCTGAAGAGAATTGCTCACTAGACAAAAAAATTATCAATCAGATAAGGTGTAGCAGAAGGAAAAGATTCATGAAGCAGAGTAGTCACGTAATCGGCGAGTTTTGTAGGCCGACTTTTCTTATGCAAACCACGGCCCAGTTCCTCTATTTCGTCGATAACAGGTGGTTCTAAAGGAGCTAGAGCAGGAGACGAACACGGCAAAACAGGATCCGGTGATGAAGAGAGAGATGCCGGTGAGTCAGTAGAGTTATAGTGCGGCAGAGTTGATGATGACGCAGCTTCATGTGAGTCCGGTGGAAGCTGAATATTCATGTCATTAGGAAAAGCTATATCCGGAGATGAAACTGGTATGACGGCAAGAGGCATATTGTTGATCTGAGATGATTCCGTGAGTTTGTTACCATCGGTCAGCTGAGTAATCTCTTCAATTGTCGAGAACGGCGGAGCCAGCAGCTCGGGATCAACATCATGAAACGCTAAACTCGGCAAAATCGAGGAATCAACAGAAACGGAAGAATCCATGGTGAATGTAGCAAATGGGAACTCATTTTCAACGAATATAACATCACGAGATATAGAGACCACACCGGTATCGAAATTATATACTCTCCAACCTTTCTTGGCAAATGGATAGCCCAAAAACACAGATTACTCCGAGATGCAAATTTGTCTCCACCATGTTTTTGATTATGTACATAACATAAACAACCAAAAACACGTAAGTGTTGAAGTGGTGGGGATCGATTATAAATCAATTCAAACGGTGTCTTCCCGTTTAAAATCTTTGTCGGTGTGCGATTTATAATGTAAGCTGCAGTAAGTGCACAATAGCCCCAAAATTCAATAGGAAGGTATGCCTGAAATCAGAGAGCACGAGCAACGTTAAAGATGTGACGATGTTTCCGTTCTACTCGACCATTCTGTTGCGGAGTACCAACACAAGAAGTTTCGTGAACGATTCCTTGTGCAGCAAAAAAATCACTAAGGCACACGAATTTGGATCCATTATCACTTCGTATGACTCGGACTGCTGCCGAAAATTGTCGAGTAACAAGAGCCAAAAAATTCTTCAAATGTGTAGGTGCTTCTTGTTTGGATGTAAGAAGATAAACCCATACAGCTCTAGAAAAATCATCGACGATAGTAAGAAAATACCGAGAGCCACATAAAGCAGATGACCTATAGGGACCCCAAAGATCGCAATGTATCTTTTCAAAAATCATAGAAGATTTATTATTGCTTAGAGGAAAAGATTCACGAGCATGTTTCGCTCGAATACAAATGTCACATGTCTTTGAATCAAAACTACCACTAGAAAGTTTCAACAAATCCAAAGCTTGAGAGGAGGGATGACCCAAGCGACGATGCCAAATTTCTAAGGACGAAGTACTCGATCCCCGAACAACAGCAGCTACATCCATCCCGCGAAAAAAATAAAGTCCATGACGTTGTTCACCCGCTCCAATCACCATCCTGGTGATGCGATCCTGAACAACGCACAAGCAATCAGTTATCTGAAACACACAACCACTGTCACGAGTCAACTGTGAAACTGAAATAAGATGACACTGAAGCTCATCCACAAAATACAGAGCAGACAAACGTAGAGAAGATCCCAAACTAACTGTGCCTTGACGAGTGGAAACAGTAAAACGACCATTCGGGAGTTTAATAGAGACAGGAGGCATATCACACACATTTGACAAAAAACTCAAGGAACCTGTCATGTGATTCGAAGCACCTGTATCAATAACCCAAGATTCGAAGAAGAACGTACCGGTGGGATGATCGGAAGATTTTGAACTCCTATCTTTGAGCAATTGAACCAATGTTTTCCATTGATAATCATTCAGCCCGCTTATTCCCACCCGATCTGCATCCGTGATTTGACCAACGTGCATAGCAGCTGCATTCAAACTTGAAGTGGTGACCGTACGAACATGATTTGCTTGAGACTTGGCCGAATTCCAACGGTTTGATGACGATTGAGCAGAGACGGAGGTGCAGCTATTTGTTTTTGCGGCTTGCGACTTATTTTTCGGCTTGTCTACCCACCAATCTGGATAGCCAATTTTCCGAAAACAATTGTCATCAAAATGCCCAATCCGTCCACACACTGTACACGTATGTGACCGATAATCTCCCGGAGATGCCTGAGAACGAGGTGCCGCCTGGACTGCAAAACTCATGCTATCCGATTTTTCATGATTAAACTGGCTTGCCCGTTTTGACTCATCTTCTTGTTGGAGGACGTTGAAAGCTTCTTCTAGAGTTGGCAACAGAACGCGTGAGAGAAGTGAGGACTTAACAGTTGCATAAATTGATTCATCAAGCCCCATCAAAAATTGGTGAAGTTTATCCTCTTCACGTTCCTTTCGAACATCTTCCATTGTTTTAGCTTGTTGATAGTCGGCTAAGCTTTTCCAAAGACTTGAAAGCTTCCCGTAGTAAGCATCAAGGGTCAGCCCTTGTTGTCGACACATTGCTAGATCTGTCTTCAAACGTTGAACCCGTTGACCATTCTTCACTCCATAGCGCTTTTGTAGATGCGTCCATAGCTCGTAAGGATCGTCAAGATGAGAGATAGAATCAGAAATATTCTCATCAATCGTCAGCTTCATCCAAGAGACTACCAAAGCCGAATTTGCGACCCAATCTTCATAATCCACAGAATCTTCACTTGGCCGTTTGATAGATCCATCAGCAAATCCAAATTTCTTTCGAGCTTTCAATGACAAACGTAAATTTGTTGCCCAAGCATCATAATTTGGTCCACGCAACAAAGGTTTTGAGATGACTGATCTCGAATGATCACCCGAAGTAAGATCATAGGGTGAGATCCGTTTCCAAAAAATCTCGCTGGATTGGTTGATTGCGGACGATTGTAACGATGAGTTGGTTGCGGAAGGTGGTGTACCAGACATCGTTACTTAAAATTTTTTAAAGAGAAGTGTTTAGCAAAAGAGTTTAATCAAGGAAAACTTAGGATCGAAACAAAGATCTTTTCAGAAGTGAGATCAAAAGCTCTGATACCATGTAAAAACTTTGAGAAGTATGTAAAGGTTTTCCTCGAATATCATTAACAAAGGCAATGCCCTTTTATACAAATTACATGAGACAACTAGGTTAACTTAATTACATGGTTCGTATAAACCGTTAAACATATCGAGATGGGCCTAATTATGGCCCAATAGTATGATGTGCTACTAATTAAATACTAATCAACGATCTAATACGATCGATTTAATTCGAGTTTTTTTTGTAATTAGGGATTTTACTAATTGAAGAAGATAAGTTTGAGTCATCTCTGCCGTAGGATCTCCTCCTCTTAGCTCATTTTCATTGAGGAAAAGGCAATCCTCGCTTTTCAAGTTATTTTTTCCTTTTATTCTGAACTTACAAATTTGGGTTTATTTTTTCAAATTTGTATATATTATATTTTTTGTTTATAACCAAAAAGAGAAAAGGAAAAACAAAAACGTTAAAGAAAAGGAAAATTTACATTGTTCAGAGACTACGTAATATGTGTGAATAATAGCTATGGATATTATACATTCTAAGAGAAAAGTAAATTGTACAATATTCAACCTCTTTTCCCTTGGAAGCCTCTAATGAAACTCCAAATATATAGCATAGTTATATACACTGAAACATGTTTTCGTTTTGCTAATTCAATTCAACTCCATTTGCAAAGCCATGGCCGGGAAGGGTAAGGAGATGGTAATGCTCTCTACTCCCTTAGCCGAGAAGGGTAAGGAGAAGGTAATGCTCTCTTCTCCCAATTCTAGTCTCCTTTTTATTTTTGAAACCTTTAGCACTTATTTTACAAAAAAAAAGGGTTACAAATAATAAGAATAAAACAGGTAACTTGGATGAAATTGAAGACGGCAGCTCTTAGTTCCGAAAAGAATTTCATAAAAGTCAAGAAGGCTCTTGGCACCTTACCTCGTAAGTTATTCTTTTTTGCAGCTTACCTCATTAGCTTTTGGTTTGGAAAATTCATAATAATATTTTGTTCGTTTTTTTTTTTTTTTGATTGCTTTGTGAAAACAAAAGAAGTAAGAGACCAAAAGTTCGATGAAGAAACCAACACAGTCACAATCAAAGTGGTTTGCTGTAGTCCTGAGAAAGTCATGGACAAACTCTGTTCCAAAGGACGTGGAGCTATTAAGCTCATCGAGACAATCGATCCGCCCAAGCCCAAAGAACCTGAAAAGCCCAAAGAACCTGAAACGCCCAAAGAACCTGAGAAGCCCAAAGAGCCAGCACCAGCACCAGCTCAACCCGGTCCAAGTTCTCAATCGGTAACGTATCCGAATTATTCAGGCCAGCCGGCGCCTTCGAATAATGGGTATAACCCTGGATGGTCCCAACCCAATGGGTATAATGAAAGGCCCATTTACGATAGCTATGGAGGTCAGCCATCAGGCCCACCACCATCGCAATTTAGCGATTGCTCTATCATGTGAAGTTATGAACAATTACATTTATCTATTTCACATTTAACTTTTTAAGTTAATAACTTCTCTATTCTTCGCAATTAGTTTACTTTTCTTAGTTTTTAACAAATTTCTAATTATAACCGCACTTTAAAGTGTGGGGCAGGGGTTCATTTTGTTTGACACTACATAAAACTTCATGTTGTTCTTTCGTTATTGGTATGGACAATTTTTGGCTATTTGTTTCAAATTTTATAATTCTACATACATGTATAACCCGATCCAATATACCATATGTATAATTTATTAACGATGTTTCTCTGATTATATCTCATCCATTTAAATAAATTTATTAACGATATTTTATGTAATTTGAAATTATTAACTAATTTGAAATTATCATAAATCTATTAACTATATTTTATTTTATTTTTTTTTAAAAAACTGGTATAATTTATATTTTATTTTTTTAAGTAAAAAAAAATCAGCTAAAATAAGGAACTAAACTCAATTATGTTATTTAAAAAACGATCTTCTTACGTAAAATATAAATTAATTATTAATCAACAAAAAAGCCAAAATAAACTTTAACAAATTAATATTAATATATTTATAAAAAGATTATATATATATATATATATATCTTAACAAATATTATATAGAAAATACACATTTAAAATTAATGAAACAAATGTAAAAATTACATATAACTTCTATATGTCACATTTATCCGATTCTAAAAATATAAATTTAACATTTTTGGAAGAACTTATAGGTCTGGGCATTCGGGTATTCGGTTCGTGTTTGGGTCGGTTCTTTCGGGTTTCAGGTCTTTCGGTACTAGAGGTCGAGGTCCCATTCGAGTATTTTTAAAATTTGGGTCGGGTTTGGTTCGATACCTGTCAGGTTCGGGTCGGTTCGGATTTTCACATAGACTACCCAAACTACTCGAAAATATCCAAAATATTAGAGTATTTTTTACCCGAATCTATCTAAACTGCTCGATATTATCCAAAATAACCAAAAATCTAGAGTATTTTTTACCCGAATATACCCAAACTACTCGAAAATACCTGTAATACCCAAAAAATGGATATATACACTGATATATATATGTCTATTTCACAAATCATACTAATATATTATTAATATATACTTATATTTCGGTATGTTGGGATATCCGTTTGGATTCGGATTTTTGTTCGGGTCGGGTTCAGTTTTCGAGTTTTTAAAATTTAGAACTTGTTCGAGTATTTTAACATTTTGGCTTCGAGTTTGGATCGGGTTTTTCGGTTTGGATTTTCAGATCTGAATATTATGCCCATGCCTAAGAACTTATCTCGAAAATTTTATATTTTTAAAAAACCTAAATAATAGATTTTTATAACAGATTCATTAAAGACAAAAATGATAATGAAGATGAATGAGAAAACTTTTGACTTTTTTTTTAATATATAAGATGTCAAACTACTAATAAGTATTTTTAAAAACTTTTTAATTTAATTCATGCCAAACAAAGAATTTAATCTAATATAATATTTTTTAACACGTACAATTTAAACCAAAACAACTGTTTATGATTTCAACATATTTAAAAACCGGAGAAACCAAATCAATCCCCTAATACGGATCTCAAATTGGGGTATAAGGTTACAATTACGGCCCAAATCTATAACTCGGCCCATTTGTAGAACACTTATTGTGTGAAAAAGGAGACGGCAAATCAGTCGAGAGTTAGGGTTTTAGAATCTTAGAGAAGCACACCAGAGAGGAGACGAAGAAGAAGATCGTAGCCATGTTTCCAGGAATGTTCATGCGAAAGCCAGACAAAGCCGTGGCCTTGAAGCAGCTACGTACTCATGTTGCTCTTTTTGGCAGCTGGGTTGTCATTGTCCGTGCTGTTCCTTACGTCCTCTCGTATTTCTCCGATTCCAAGGATGAGCTCAAGATCGAGTTCTAAGACTCAGATTCTCTTTGAATTTTCAGGTCAGGATTCTCTCAGATTTTTCTTCCTTTGATATGATTTTGCTTTGTAGATTCTGATATTATTTTTTCCTTTTGTCACATTGTTATTGACAAGTTTAGCAAGATTTGTGCAGATACTCGAAAATGATTTAAAATTTGATTAAATTGATTATGTTTTAGGCCTAATACTCCAGGATCAAGTTATTGTACTTACTTGAGTTTGATCAGAAGTAGAAACTGGAAATTTCAGGTCATATTGATGTTGCATCTTTTGGGTCATCATTCACTTGTCTGTTTACCTAGGTTTTAAGGCTTGTTCATGAGAGTGAGTTCATAATAATAAAACCATGGTATGCGTCAGTCTATTTACTAGGCTCACTTGTTGATATGAGAACAAATATATGTGTATGAAGTTATCTTATATACCGATGTATCCCATGGAGATTTAGGATTGCTAAGTATTGACTATGCTAGTTTGCTCCTTTTGTGCTGGCATGAGAGAGTCTTCTTGATACTTTAAGGAACCTTGACGTAAATCGTCAATGTTCTAAATATGTTAGAACAGGATTGTGTATCGTTTAGAATATGTTTTAAAATTATTTTCAAAAGGTTTAAGCCAATTTCATTAATGTCTGTGATTACACAGATTCCTCATTTCTCTGCCATATCAATATCTCCCTGATCTGTTCTTAACTAGGTTTCAAGGCTTGTTAATGAGAATGAGTTCACAATTGTAAAAGCATGATATGTTTCAGCTGGATTCCTAATTTCTCAGCCATATTGAGATCTCAAATGTCTTAAGTTTGCTAAGCCGCTATCTTCTTTCATCCTGTGCAGTGTTGAAGCGGTGAGATAGATGCAGCATGAAGCAATGGAAGACATTGTATTTGTTTTTGCAATCTTCTTACTCTTTGGATCTGAAATAACCTAATCATGAGACAAAGTTATATAGTGGTTTGCGTTGGGTATATGTTTTTGGTTTATGTTCTTCTCATCAAACTTTCTCCTCCAAATTCCAACAAATTACCTTAAGACTATCGACAAAAGATTTGCAGATCAAAATCTGCCCCATATTCTTTAGAATTTGCAAAATTTTAATTCTCACATCCATTTTGGTATTTCTAAAGTGTTTTAATCATCACAATTTTAGTGAAGCTAATCCTAAATTCTGGACATATCTGAGGTGTTGTCTTGTAATTTTCTAAAAAGCAATCGACTTATTGTATAAGAGAAAAGTAGAAGCAAAAATATACAATAAAATAAGAAAAAGGGGAGAGATTTAAGAAATTAAGGAAGGAAGGAATAAAAGTGTTGCATAAGAGTTTCTTCCGACATTTGCTCTTCTTTGTCTGATGAATACAGACCACAACTCTTTTAACATGAACAGTCTTCTCTTTTCCACCATTCGTAACACTCAGAAACAGACGTGCGAACCAGAAACACTAGCAACTTGTCTTCTTAAATCCCTCCCTTCTTTCTCTTCTTCTTCTTCTCCGTCATGATCATGATCGTCATCTCTTTGTTTTCACCAGAAAACGAAAACCCATATGATTTAATTGAAAATTCCACAAGATTTTCCTGACCCATGTCAAAAGTTTCCCATCTTTATCGAGTTTTAGATTCAAGCGATAACTTACGTGCGACACAAGCGAAGCTGGTGATGGTGGAGGTTCCTGGCTCTGTGGGCACAACTGCAGGCCTTTCTTTAAGGTTAGGGCAAATGGTATTAGCATTTGGCGCTCTTCTCTTCATGACCATCGGTGTTCGCTTCTACCAATTCACTGCTTTCTGGTAAATTAACTCCTAATTCCATATTCTATATTCTCTTATGAACCCTAACAATCCTACAAACAAATCTGCAGCTTCCTGGTGACCATCATGTCTGTAGCTATACCATGGAATCTGACATTAGCAATGGTCGATATCTATTGTGTTCTTCTCAATCAACCATTTCAAAAGCCACGGATCCTTCTCGCTATCTCTATTGGTGATTGGGTAACGCTACTATTACTATATATCTAGTGCTTGCTGAGAAAAAAAAAGAAAAACAGAGTTTTCGATCTGAATTCACCATTTTTGTTTTGCAGGTGGTGTCTGTTCTAGTGTTGGCTTCAGCTTCATCAGCAGCTAGTGTTGTTGATATTCTGCGATCAGACGGATCCTCTTGCCCTCCAACAATCTGCAACAGATATCAATTTGCAGCAACATTAGCTTTCTTGACTTGGTTCTTGTCTCTTTCTTCTTCTCTCTTCAATCTCTGGTTACTTCCCTCTCTGATCTAAATCAAAACTTGAAATAGATAGGTAGCTAACACAAATTGTCTATAGAAACTCAAGTCTTTGTAACTTGATACATAAAAAAACTTTATAAGAAATAACTAACTAAAAGACAGATTCCCATAATCTCAGACTTTGAAGAGCAAAGAAATGACAGTGAAAAAACTGACGTTGCAATTTAACTTGTCCAAATCACATTTGAGGAGGTACTGATCTTTAGTTAGTCATATTGGTGTAGCCACTTGTAGAACCAAAGAGACATTTAATCAGCTTTCACTCATTGTTACATGCCCGAAATGACGAATTTAATAACAACTCATCACTATCTCACACTTTTGCTGAAACAGCAATGCACTAGTTTGCCAAAATGACATAAGAAGACAGAGTTTCTTAACAGTGTTATTATCATCATATAACTCATAATCATCTCAGGAAACCTATATCACAGACATGATCCAAAAGCATCAACTTTGACGGAATATGATGATCGGTACAGTGCCTATGTTTTGTCATAGACATCTCTCCTTTCTCAATGCATGTTTCTTCTAACAAAACTGCAATAAGAGGAAAAAGAGATGATAAGGCAAACCATTATGAGAAATAAGGTCTAGGAGGGTGGATGGCCAAAAAAATTGATAAATCCAAATAGGAAGAAAATATGTTAATCTACTAATATATCGATTCCATAACGTAAAGTGATGAAGTGTGCAAATATCTAATAACAAGATGCATATTGTCACACAGCAATACTTCCCACAAGAATCCGTAATATGTTCAGAGGAAAATAAAGGTAAAAGAAAGCTGCATCAAATTTAATTCTTATCAAAGCAACTAAGAATATAAATCTCTGTACACAAAATTCAGTAGCAAAGGACTACATCAATCACCTTAAGACGTAGATGATGGAGGAATCTGAGACTGAGCAGAAGAGTCAGCGATGGAGGCTGAGGAAGCAGAAGCAGCAACGGCAGCAGCAGCCGCCTCAGGAGAATAGATTCGAGCCTTCTTGATGATTTCTGCAACAACCCAATGCTTATGCTTGCTCAATGGCCTTGATGGATCCAATTTCACCTGCACATTAACCAAATCTTGAATTTTTCTAAGCCTAAAGTTTATTCCAAAAGCATACTTCAAATGGCTGAGATTAAACATTCAATTAGATAAACCCGAAATGTATGTCGTTGGAGTTGAGTTCAAAAGACGCAAAATTTTAGAACTTTTTTTTTTTAAGTACACAATCAAAACAAAATTTGAGTGATAGGGAAGAAGGAAATGCGAGAGAATTACTCGATCGCCGATGTTGCAGGCGTCTTTATCATCGTGAGCCATGAATTTGGAAGTTCGCTTGACGTAGCGATTGTAGAGTTTGTTGTGGAAGAGTCTATCGACGGCTACGACCACCGATTTTTGCATCTTGTTCGATACCACTGTGCCTATCACTGGCTTCATTTTTTCCGATCAACGGAGTTCACCACTGAAATTTGGACGCACACGGGAAAATCACCGGGAAAAATGAACAAAATCTTCGCCTGAATCTGAGATGGAAGAGAAGAACAGTGAAATGTTTGGGTTGTCTTAGGGTTTTACGCTGGCTCTTCCGATTTTGTAAAGATGGGCTGTTTTAGAATCTCCATCAAGCCCAACTTAATTAACCAACTGACGTAAATGGCCTCAGTTATGAAACCTTTCAAGTTTTAAAAGGTTTTTTTGGTCAAACCTTAAAAACATTGGGACTAGTTTTAAGTAACTAGGCCGGCGATAAATATCCAGGGTCTCCGATATACGGCAAACTAAGCATCCGACAGATCCGGATTAGGATACTCCGAAGAACCCAAATATCTGCGTCCGTAACAGGCCTAGTTTTTACATAAATAAGTTTTTACTTTTTACATTTTGCTTTGCAAACACTAATTCAATCATCTTCACTATATAAAAGTAGAGGGTTTGTTAGATAGATGGACATTCGGATATTCGAGACAACTTAGTTTGGGTATTTAGATTTCGTATTATTCGGGTATAATGGAGGTATGAAGACCAAATTTACACACCAAAAAAAAAGTTTGGTTTGGTTCTGTTGGGCTCGAGTATTGTAAATGAGGAGATAGAACCGAATTAAATCCGAAATTTAGTTCGGAATGGCTTAATGTGTATCAAATAGCAGTTGATATGGGGAAATTTACTTTAGAGTTTAGACTCTCGTTATTGTCTCAGTGTTGCAACACAACACAATGCAGCCTCACATTCCAAGTTCCAACAAACAAACAGACCCATTCGTGAAACCTAAAAAGGAGACTTGAAAAGTATTTAATCAGATCAATGCAGCTTCAATAGTTCTTCGACCCTGTTGATAGTACTTGTAGTGGAGCTCCGCATACTTGGTAACTGTTTTATACAATCTTGGTCTTGCCTCAGACACAAGCCCATCCGCAGGCTGAATCTCTTTGTCTGGACCCGGAACACAAAACGTTGCCACAGATATCCTTTCTTTTTCTCTGTTCGTCACCACTCGATGAACCGGGCTCTTATATATACCATTACTCATTATCTGAACACACACCAGATTATGTCAAACATACACCAATCAATCTGTGAAAATCATATACATGATTAATTTACCTCCATCTGATCTCCTAAATTGATTAGAATTGTATCAGGGACTATTGGAGCTTTATACCACTTCCCATCTTTAAGGAACTGAAGCCCTTCGACATCTTTGTCGGGTAAGAGAAGAGTGATAGCCGAGCCATCAGCATGCGGTTTAATCCCAATAACCTTGTCTGGTCTCGGACATGGAGGGAAAAAGTTGAATCTTGTATTCATTATAGCATTTTCTCCATACATCTCTAGAAAACAAAACTCTTCCAATTCCAACGATCTAGCCATAGCCTTAAAGAAAATCTCAATCACTACCCGTTGCTTCATTGTGTATTCATGTAAAGTTTCACTGAAGTAAGAAACTATTGTCAAAACCAACAGAGTCAAATGAACCAAGATGGTGTCGAAATTGCAAAGTATCGATTTTTACCTAAACCCGATTGGGACTTGAGGCCAGAATCTAAGTTGACGCTTATCTTCAGGGTAAGTAGTGAGAAACAAACGGTCGATCCAATCGAGAACTTGATCATCCGACAGAATCATATCGTTTCCATATCCTTGGATACTACCTGTCTCTCTCGCGGACTTGTGTTTCTCTTCCGCCGGAAGAGCAAAGAACTGCTTGGTTAGCTTGTAAATCTTGTCAAGAAACGCTTCCGTAATTCCATGATTCATCACCTGCTTACTTCAATAAGAACTTTTACAGAATTTGATTCATGGCTCTGGTTATAATTAACAATGAGGATCAAACCTGAACAACGCCCCATGTAGAGAGCGCCGAGTGAAGTTTTCTTAACTCTTCTCGACCGTCTTCAGGAGAAGAGAGGAGTAGATTAAGATCGATGGCCGGAATATCCATCTCCGGCACCGGACTGTTAAGAGGTTGACTTTTGCCATCATCGGTGGGTTTGTGGAGATATCTCTCCGGTAGTCCTTCGCCGGCTGCAACCACCTCTTGAACAGTCTTGAACTTTGGCTTCTCCATGATTGCTACTGATTTTTGAGAATCTTCAATTTGATGAGCAATTTGGGACAAAAGACAAGACGACGATCTTGACTTTGTCGTCAGTTTGGGATAACACTATTTTATTACTTGTTGTCGCCTTGTCGGTGATTGAATATTATTAAATTATTTATAGAGGAAAAGAATTTTACAGAGGATACATACATATCATATAACTTGAGAAACAAGAAAACCTACCCACAAAACAATAGTATTCACCATCTATCTTCTAACTTCACGGTGTAGAAGCTAAGACTCTTCAAACGAAACCACCATGCAAAGCAATTCTGAAATTTCAGTTTAGCTCCTCTCTCTCTTGCCATAAGATCAGCAACATGTAGAATGTGTATGTGTTCTTGAAAACTATATACCTTTTTCATAATTCTGTGCAACTTTATTGGTTCTGTCTTGAAATGTATCAGAGTTTGAAGAGCTAATCAAGATTGCTCTGAGCCAACTGAAGAATTCTTTTTGATTAGCTCAGGAACTTGATCGAGCAATCGATTCATGTCATCAGGGAATTGGTTCTTCGCTCTGTTGGTTTTTCCCCCGACCACCAATGTTGTTCCGTTTTGTAGTGCCCATATCTTCATATGATGTTTCAAACAAACATAAGAGGAAAAGGGAAAACAAAGTTAGGTGATGAACAGGTCGTGGAGGTGAAGGACCAAAATCTAGTAGACCCAAATGCCAGAACACATTAGTATAAATCAAGACTTTGATTGATATCGATTTTAAGAGTTACTTTTACCTGTGAATGAGATAAGTAACTGATGCAGGTTGTGAGCATTAAAGCACCAAAACCAGCATAGACCACTGGTACTCCTGGGTCCGTCTGAGAAACAAAACCAAGAACAAAGATGTTATATTATATTGAAAGAAACTAGGATCTCCTTTTCTGTATGTGCTGGTGACATTTCAAGAAGTTTTTCTTACCTTTAACTCAAGACCAGTGCTTCCAATTGCATCTTCAATAACAATCTTCATACCATTAATTTCAATGGGAAGCTTCGAGTTTGGTCTCCTTATTCCAGCAAATTTTCCTTCTAGATCATACACAACAATAGATTGTAGATCCCGAGCTAGCATAGATCTGAAAAAAAAAAACTCAACTGGAGCAAAGTTAAGGCCTATACAGGACACACCAAAATGTAACTATGCCAAGAATCCAAGAAAATGTGCCATCTCAAATACTCTTGTTGGCTTAGCTACAAAGAAAGGTTCATTAAAGGTAAGAGGGTTCTTACATTCCTTTGACATTGGGAGCATTAGTATCACCAACTGGTAAGAAGGTCCCATATAACTTCTTATCTCCATTGATCTTAATAGGTGCCATAGCCAAGTTGAATGGTCCTTCACCATCCTTTGTTACCTGCAAGGCTGAGAAACTCCAATCTGTCTGGTATATGGTGACCCCACCATATCTCAAGGGATCATTAACGCTAATTGTTTTTCGTAGAACCTCTTTCCCATTAAGGTCACGTAGTGAAAGATCAGAGTGAAACTGTGAGACCTACACCAAATCGAAAAAAGAAAAATCAAACAAAGAGTCCTATTTAGTTGTGAATGATCGGTCACAAAACATTTCAATCATGAAGACATAATGAGAGAGCAGAAAAAGCAAAACAAAAGACTCACCTCTCCACTGTCATAATAATCCATGGTGAATCGATTAACATGAACTTCAGTATTAAAAGCATCTGTTGGAATTGAGAAAAACCCAACTGGGGCTAAGACATCTCCCATGACAAAATTTAGCCCTTGAGGAACTGTGACTGAGCCTCTAAAGCTCCCAGTCGCACTAAGGGTTCCACCCACCATAATCAGTAGCATTGCTATATGTACTCCGATAGGCGCAAATCGACCAGCCAAACCTTTAAAAGCATACAATGAAGGACCCTTCATAAATACCTGCAGAGCAAACAAACTTAAAAATTACAATTACTAGACCAAGACAGACCTCACAGTCAGCAAATAGAAGAAGTTGAAAAGAAGAGAAATAATCCTAACCTCAAATCCATCACCCATCAAAATCATTCCTAAGTCTTGAATGGATGCTCTTGGAAGAGTATCTGCAAACTCCTGCTTTTTAATTGCCTCATCTGACTTCATAAAACTCCATCTGCAAATTCCCAAAGTCATGATTTTTTTTACCTTAGTAACGACCTCGTCTTTAGAAAGAAGGAGGTACAAAACGGACAAAAGGAAGAAAAACGAACCTCCTTGCAACTTTAACCAAAGGTATCTGAGTGGTATAAGTACATGCCATAAGTGAAGCAGCTAAAAGAACCAACATCCCAAGAAAAATAGGAGCAGAGTACATGTGATCCAATCCAAGTGTAAAAATCCATCTCCAAGTGAAGAACCCTAACACAGGATTATCCTCTGGATACTTTTGGAAATAGAAATCAGGGGTTTCACCTTGTTCAATCACAGTCCCTAAAAAGATGAAATTTTGATCAGTTTCTCTCAATACAAATGCAACAACCAATATCCAAAAAAAAGAAAATTCAAAAACCCTAGGACTTACCAAGAGCCATGAGAGCAGCAATGGTGAACATTTCTGTAATAGCAAGAGGCAAATTAGACAAAACTGACAAAACCTTTCTCGGCAACTTCTTCAAAAACCCTAATCCTCCATCTCCTCCTCCTCCACCACCATTACCACCTCCCTTAACAACCCGATCGCCGGAAACTTCACCAACGTTCTCTTCCGTAACCGGCGGTGCTGAATCAGATAGCGAAATGGTCTTCGTGAGATTTCCGCTACTACTACTTCTCTGATTCCCATTCTCAGGCTCCTGAAGCTTGCAATGGGTGGTCAGAGAGACATTTCGAGTTCTGTAGAAATACGAAGAAGGACGAGAAAGAGGATGGAGTTTGGAGAAATAGAGTATCTTAGGGTTTAATGTTACAATCATATTCGAAATTTGAGAAATTTTGAGCTCTCTATCTTCTCATTCCTCAAGCTTCTCTGCTGTGTGGGGATAAAATGGGAGCTTTGGTGGCAACTCTGTTATCTTGTGTTTTTTTTGTTTTTTTTGAAGAAGAAGAAGATGAGATAAATATCCGAACCGGTTTCACATTTAACCGGTTCAATAACCAATTTCCCGGTTTATCTATTTGGTCCACTATATATAGAAATTCACTCTCTGACACCAACACAAGTCATGTGTAAGTAAGTTCCACACAACTCTACCACAAAACAAAACTTTTAAGATGGAATATTCCGACGGAAACGACGGCGATGTTGGCATTTCCTCCGTCTACGCTTGTTTCAACACATTGAATTCTTTATCAGGTAAATATATATATATATATATATATATATATATATATATATATAGTTTTACATAAACTATATAATCCACTCTTAGCCGTAGTATGAGTTTTGTAATTGGAAATTAACGGTATACATATGTGTATAGGTGTTGGAATCTTGGCTGTTCCTTATGCACTTTCTTCTGGTTGATGGATAAGCATTTTACTTTTCTTTCTATAAGTGGAGCAACAAGTTGGTACACAGGTTTACTCATCCAACGTTGCCTTAAACTCGCAGTTACCCTTATATAGCGGGTAAAGCGTTTGGGAAGAAAGGTAAGTTGTTAGTCTCTTTCGTCTTATATACAGTATTGGGTTGTACCTTGTCGCGACCGCAATCTTGATCTTAGATGTTGACAACATCAACATGTATCACATGTTTCCTCATGCCGCAATCCGAATTCATCAAGGATGTATCACACTCGACAACAACATTTGTTTATCGTTATTGCTTCCTTATTTGTTGTTCCAACAATGTGGTTGGAAAAAACAATATTTACTCTCATATATATCAGCCGGTGGGATCCTAGTTTCTTGCATACTAGTAGTGTCGATTTTTTGGATCGGCGCTATTGAAGGTGTCGGGTTTAAGAACAAAGGTGTTTTGATCGATTGGCCAGGGATTCCTACCTCACTTAGTATGTACCTTGTTTGCTACACAGCACATCCTGTTTTCCCAACCATCTACAATTCTATGAAGAACAAAGACCAATTCCCAAAGGTACTTTATATACCATGGAATTGTACTAAAAACTTTTAATCGAATAACTATTAGTTTGATATAAACTTCTTCAATCATTGTTAACCAGTTTTTCTTTTCTCTTTGGGTATACATGTGTAGATTATTTTCATAAGCTTTGTCTTATCATCAATGATCTATGGTTTGATGGCAATATTTGAATATCTCATGTATGGAGATGAAGTGCAATCACAAATCACTTTAAATCTTCCAACTCAAAAGGTAAGCGCGATGATAGCAATCTCTACCCCAATCATGGAAGCGATCAAAACACGATTGATCCAAGCGAACTACAAAAGAAAAACCATCCGGATGTTCATTGGAACCGTGCTGCTTTTAGGAACCATAATGGTTGCAATTGGTGTGCCATTCTTTGGGTATGTAATGTCATTTATAGGAGCACTTTTGACTAGTTGTACTTCAATAGTGTTTCCATGTGTAATTTACCTAGAGATGAGTAAGAGATATAGGAGATGTTTGGAGTTTGAGAGTGTGGTGTTGGTGGTGATTATCGTGATGGGTTTGGTTCTTATGGTCACGGGGACTTACTCGGCGATTGTTGGGATCATTGTTCACTTGTGAGTTTTAGAATTTTAGTCATAAAAGTTTGATGAAGATTGAAGCTGTTCGATTTTTTTGTGATTTTTTTTTTTTACCTAAGGTATTATCTTTATCTGATAAAACCTGTATTCGTTTTTATGTGATAATTCATCAAAAGTTATGTCTGATTAATTTTGCGTAGAAAATACCTAAACTCCTTAATTTCCTATACTTTTAGGCTAAAAGCCATTTGGAAAAAATGTCATTGTTGAACAAAATTTATTACCCTACTTACAGACTATCTTAATTAGATAAATGACCTAAGGTTTTTCTTTCTCCAGCAATGTAACAAATTTCATATACTGCCTTCACAAAAAAGAAAAAAAAACATCGAGTAGATACCGAAACTCTCACAACATGTGAATATATTGAAAAGATACATAAATATCATTTCATTATAACTGCTAAATATATTATTCTGTCACTGTATTTATGAATATATTGAAAAGATACATAAATATCATTTCATTAAAAAAATTTGGGATCTCACTGTAAAAAAACACAACACTTTTGGCCACTGTAATTAAACTGTATGATGGGATTTTCTGTTTTATATTTTTATAGAAGTTTTAATATAATACATGTATGTTAGACTTTAAACCTACAAGAGTGTTACTTGAATCAGCTCACGTTCTTCGTTCACCGGCTCTGATTCCTTCTCGATCTAATGATCTCTCCTCGTTAGATAATCCATTTACTTAGCTAATTTAGTTTCATCTTCAATCTCTCAAGTTAATTTTTCCGTTTAATTCACATATTTACTGTTCCGTTTAATGATCTCTATGGATCCCTTCCTGGGAATTTTAATAAATAAAGTTGGAGTGCTTTCTTTTTAAAACAATCATACACAATTTAGAGAAAATAGCCATACACAACTAAACTAAACATGCAAAGAAAAACTTATAATGGAGGACTAGTATATTAGAGATAAAGAGGAGGAAAGGAGAAGTGTCAAATGGGTCAATTTCTATTTTCTAGGAACAAAGAGAAAGAAGACGAAATTTATAAAGAATGAACAGTGGATTAGAGATAAAGATGACAAATGGAGTCCACTCTTAAGAAGTTGGGAGTGGAGGTGCTTCATTCGCATTTAGGATTTGGTCTGATGAAAATATCTTGGACAAAAGTATATGAGAAAGAAAAAGAAAAAGAAAAAGAAAAAATGCTATTAATTTTAATATTTTTTTTCTAGTTTGAGCGAAAAGAAAACGAAACTGTCTTCCTATGCACCGAAAGAGGTACACATGCACGTCGTCAAGGACTTTGAAAGAATAGAGATTTTACGAATTCTATTAAATTTTAGTTTTATTTAATTAATAAATTTTTGAATTTTATTAAATTCCAACGTTATTTAATTTTACCATAATTTTTATATCAGTATCATTTCAATGAAATTTAATAGAATTAGAATGCAAAAGATATAAAAGATAAATTCTCAAGTTTTTTGCCGATAGTTTTCTTATAAAATACTTTAAAATCTATGCATATGTATTTGAATTCACTTTAGTTTTTTTATCCAATACTTTCTCTTTAAATAATAGTTTAACGATAATATCTCTAGTGACGAAAAATGTAAAAATTTGATAGATACTTTAAACAACGAAAAATAATACGTAAGACATGAGATACGTGAAAATATTACTCATCATATACATAACATAAAATACCACTCATCATATGTTTTTATGTATATGATGAGTGTTTTTATTTTTCTTAGCAAAAAAAACATAAAAAACTACTCATCATATACATAACATAATTACGTCCAATATTGTTTTTTCATCTATTTAATGTTATGTCTATTTTTTAATTTAATTAATTTAGTTTATTATATAAATGTATATAATGATTTTAAACAGAAGGTTCAGAAATCAAATGACCCCTAAAACCTAATTAACTAACCCTTTGTTACGTTTGCTTTCAAGTTTCCCAATACCTTCTAGATACAACTTTTCGAAAAACTTATAGACTATATGAAGAAAAATATGTGAAATTGTTACATATCTTTAATTTGATTTCTAAACACTAAGAATTATCTTTTGGGCATTATTTTTGCCAGCACAATACTGACAGGACTCCGGCATTAATTTGACAGGATTGTGACAGTAGTTACAAACCACTAGACTTCTAAATTCTTGTTTAAAAATAAAACTTTGATATTAGCTCTTTCATTGTATACAATTTCTAAGCACAAAGGACAAAGACTGTTTTGGTAAAGAACAACAACAAGATCATCCTTCATAGCATACACTGATGAACTAACAACATCTTCGCGCCATTGTATACCAACTCTGCATCATCTGTGCGGTCAAACCAAACCCAAAAGCATATTCAGACCAAAACTTAAACCATAATACAGACTTTCATTCATATTGAAACAATAATTAGGTTCATTAATTACCAGAAACAAGATCCAACTTGAACTCAGGAGGCACATTGTCATCTGACTCGACTGCTGCTTTAGCTGAAGCAATGCCAACCGCCAAACTTTGGATTAGATCTAACCCATCACTTAGCGATGCAACTGTGCCCCCTACTAGACAATCACCTGCACCAGTGAGCTTCTTCACTTTTGCTGGGATGGTCGGGAAATGCATTGCGAAAAGCCTCGGGCTGAATTCAGAAAACCGGTTTGGTGAACATACAGATTGTAAACGTTTGAAAATCTCTCCACTTTTGGGGAGCTTTCTTTTTATGTTCAGAGCTTTTGTTGGGTTTCCCTTGGAGCATAGGAGAGCTCCATTGGAGCCGAGAGTTACGATAACTATTTTAATACCGTTTTCAAGGAGAACCCAAATGGCTGGCTTTAGCGCGCGGAACATATCTTCGATTGAAAGCTTATTTTCTTCTGATTTAAAGGGGTGGAACACATTCCTGGCGCAGAGAGCGTTTGCCATTGCTATGAGTTCGTCTTGGTTTGGGGACACTATAGTTGTCTAAAGGAAACAAAACCTAAATCCGTTGGCTCGCAAATAAACATAGAGAACAAAAAGAATCTAGCTTTCAAGAGTATGGAGACATGGCACTCACATACTTGGCAACTGAGGCTATTCTCCGAGACTTTGTGACTGACACAGGCTCAAACCATACAGGAACATTGAACTCTGCAGCCACTTCAAGAAGGAAAAAGTTAAGAAAACAGATTGAACGATGATTAGACAATCATACTGAGAAACTCTAAGCATTACATTTACAAGATGCTTCCAAAGCAAGAGTGCTAAGATTTGCATCTAGCATCAGAACAGGCGCTGAGCTTATCTTGTTTACAAACTGCTGGATCCACGTAGGTGTCAGAAACTTTTCCTGCCCCAGTAAAACGATGTAAATGTAAGTTACTTATCCATTAAAGTACACCACCAACAACAAACATCCTTCATTCCCAATCTATCAATTGGTCTGAAACCTGATCCTTTATAATTCATACCCAAAATGATAAAAAGATATGAATATAATCGCTGAGATAGACTATATGAGCATTCTATTACGGTAATATAACATAAAAGAAAGGTACGTACAACTGCATCTACACCAGCAACACCAGCCAAAACTTCTCCATTCATATCATATACAAGGGAGACAATGGGTGTACTGATGTCTTCACGTCTTAAGATTCCTGCAACATTGACCAAGAAAAGTTTTCAACCAAAGTGGAAAGAAACAGAGACAAAGAAAAGGAGTACAAATGAAACAACATTCATAAATAGGGTTGACGTCTCATACATATGTAAAAGGACAGACTTTTCAACTGAGTTATGCATCATTAGCTTTACTATATAGCGCAAGAATCTTAGAGGCAAAGTCTAACCTTCAGTGGAGAGCTTCCACTCTTTCAATAGTACATTGGCTGCGTATGAATTAAAAAAAAAAGACTGATCCATTGTCTTTGCAATTTGGTTTCATAAATAATGAATCGGCCACACCAAAATAAACATACCAGGACCATCAAGGCCCAAAGTACCAATCATGAAAGATTTAATGCCAAGCTTGAAGATGCAATCAGCTACATTTCTTGCTACACCGCCCGGCGTAAACAAGACCTATAAACGAGAAAGATACAATTTTTATTAAGCAAAATAACTAGAATTTCATCAAATTTAAATGCAAATTACTAAATCAACCAACACATAATGATCACACTTGAGGTTAATAAATCGTTAATTACTTCATCTTTCAGAAATGATAGTAATATAAGTGTACAGATTAATTCTGAAAAATAGATAATGATTCCACACAAGAGAAGAGAGAGAGACTGAGAATCAAATTGGAAACCTGGCCAGGGACGGTGGTTCCTGAAATTGGTGCGGTTGACGGCTTAGCGTGAACGTCTAATATTAGAGCACCGATTATGACTGGTTCCATCGATGAACCCACAGAGACGACTTTCTTCGTTTCTCAGTTCTAATCCGAGTGAGTGATGATAGATCCGTCTTTTTTTGGACCTGTCGTTTTATCATGTCTTCTTTCTCTCTCTCTTTTTAACTCATGACTTGACTTTGATTTACTGACATTTTTTTAAAAAACTGAACGGTGACTTTTTTTTCAAAAAAATAATTCAAATTAAACTATATTAAATCAAGAAAAATTACCACATATAGCTCTTAAATGACTCTGATAACACCTCCAATATTCAGCTTACACTTATAAGTTGGAAAATGACTTTTAATCTTCAAACTATATTTATATTTACAGTTGATGCCATTTAGAATTAAAATAAGCAAAAAAACTTAAATTATAAAAGGAAAAAAAAATTGTCATTCACCATATATCTTTTTGTTTTGAAAACCCACGGCGCAAAAATCTCCTACACAAATCCCAGCGAGGGTCAGTGGCTTCCATGGCACCACCACCGGTCCGTCACTAGCTGTTGTCCGACTCCCCGTTTCCTGCGACAAACCCTAGTTTCATGGTCTCCTATCCTTCACATGTTTCCGTTCTTCGATGGATCCGTCACTAGCTATTTCTCTGCTCATACTATCTCTCTCCTTCTTCTATTTTGAATCCGAGCCTGCCAAATAACTTCTCTTATGGTTTTCCCTATCCTTCCTCGTCGGTCCCTTCGCGACTTCTTCACTCACTGGAGGTAAGATTCGCGTTGGTTATGCTCAGATCTTGGAGCCAGAGCAGATCCACGATGAGTCATCGACGGATAACGAAAGCGAATCCAGAAGGAAATCGGTGGATAAGCGATCTCTGGTGACGAAAGTTTCAATTTCTCGTTGGTCGTATCGCTCCTTACTTGAAGAAAGGCCGTTATACCATCTAATATGGCTCCGGTTTACGATAATGCCGGAACGAAAAGCAAAGGAGGTAGATTAGAACGACGACAAGAGCCACAAAAGAATTCGAAGAGTGGACGAAGAAGGTATCAGTTCTTAATTCCGATACCCACTTAAAAATTGCTCATTGAATTTGAATTTTGGATCTTTATGATGTAATGGATCTGATTCTGCTGTTTTTTTTATTTTTGTAGTTGAAAGACAAATTGCTGCAATTAGAGCAATCCGTCATGTTGAGGTTGCTCCGTTCATGTTTTACCGAGGAACAGCTCGAGACTCCTGTATTAGACTTCCTTAAAGAGAACCTTCCGGATTTGTCTATATCGAGAAACGAAGAAAGTGGGGAGATTGAGTTGAAGTGGAAAGACAAAAATGGTGATTAGTTCATGGGATATGCAGATGGAATTATTCTATTCTTAAACGGTTTTCAATGGGGTTTCCTGATTTATACAGTAGGCCATCTCTTGGTTAGGTTTTTTTTTCCCCAAGCTGAATGGATTTGATCTTTGTTTTTTGGTATTAAACTTTGACTTTTGTTTTGTCCTTGGCTTGTTATTATATATATAGATTTAAGCACCTTTATGTGCTATTAGAGTTAATCAGCGTTAAATCAATTATTTTGTTGTCCTGACTCCTGAGTAAATGCCACCACTTGGTAATATTCAGGAACGATTCGAAACAATGTGAATGATCTAAATACTCCTGTCGGATCAAATATTGCCAAGGACTTGCATAAATTCCATGATCTAATACTTGTTTGACACTGCTTCGTCTACTTTACGTGCCACTTTTGAGTTAGCTGGGTACCGTGAGAAGGATTATCAGGCTGCTTATGAGTTTCCTCCATCCCACTAAGCCGATTGGCTGACTAAAAAGTGTTCATCTGTATGAATGATCTGATTGTAGTCCCTATAAAAGAGCCAATGCATATTTTTTAAGGGCAATAAATCAACCTCAATGGTCTGTGCATAGAGATAAACAACACCATGAAATAGGTTCGAGTATTTATCAAAGACTCCACCCACCACCATTTTATCTGATTTGTAATATTAAAAAACCAATATGGACTACAAATGACCCAAACTCTTCCCATTAAGTACTCTTCTTTTACAAGCTAATTACATTTTAATCCGTTTTTATGCATATCATAATTACCTGATGATTAGTGAAAGAACCAAAAGGATCATCATCATTGGATCAAATAAACTGTTATATTATGCACGGGACTTTAAAAAAAAAAAACACGTGACCATTTCAACCATTGACGTTACAAAGTAGCTACGGAAAAAAAAACATCAACGATCATATATCATAATAGCTTTGCACCTCTCAAGTTATCGAAAATCCGCACACCACACAACACTCCTAACTTTTTCGTTTGTTACATTTTTTTGTGCATAGCAAAACCCTACGACAACAGAATTAATAAAGATCCTCCCCTAAAGTATATTAGTCAGAATGTCCAACCGTGAGGAGATAAAAATTAGCAAACCAGAATATTCGGATCTTTACATGCAAATTATATAACTCTAATTTGGGATATCATTAAATTCCCTCTTCTTCTTACTTCTCGATGCCTTGTTGCAAATACTGAATCAAGTCGTATCCAGCAGTAGTCCACTTGTTATATGCATCGGTACAAACATGAATCATGAAGTGTGCGGCTTCACGTTCGCTCATTTCTGGGTGAAATCTTTTCCTCAGATTACCAATTGGATCTCCTCTGCTAAAGCATGGCAATCCACTTTCTAGCATCATTTGCACCGTGCTGATGATTCCGTCCATCTGCCGCCTAGCAGCTAAGTATCCCTTTACGCACAAGCTCACAAACTGATGCCATGTTTTGCTCTTCATAACTCCTGAGGGATCTAGCAACTGAGTCATTTCGTGGCTCAGTTTGAAATGAGCACTCTCGAACCGCATGTTTCCTCCTGGTGATGTTTCCAAGATGAAACCAAAGTCGATGTGGACTAGTCTTCCCGCGCTACATTAGCATAACACATGGTAATAAAGTTGTGTTACTTCCATGAAATTTTCCCCACATTATATTGTCCATAGAGCATTTTTGAATATTTTTTTCATTGCACCGAGCGAAAAGAACAAAGGGAAAACACAAAATAGGAAACATACTCATCGAAGAGGAGATTTCCGTTGTGTCTGTCTTTGGGCTGGAGTAAAAGACTAGCAACTGCATAACCAGCGCTGCTGACGAGGAAGTTCTCTCGTGCTGTTTCAAAGGTGGTTGAGCCGACAGGTCCATAGTCTTGTTGAAAAATCTCATACAAACCTCCGTCAGTAGTTTCACCCATTTGACTTCTGCTTCTTGTATTAGGCACAACCTGTAATAAAAGGGAAGAAAAGAGAAATGAAAAATATGTATGAGCCTTATTTGATACATGAAAGTTCTCATACCACCTTATCTATTTTATCCAGCAAGGGAAATGGGTTTAATATTAAACTTTTTAGAGTGAGTTCTACCTCAATTATGCCCCTCTCGGCACCCGTTGGGAGTACTCCATATGGAAAAAGATAAAGATTAAGACCAGCCGCTTGAAATATGTCTCTAAGAAGAGATATCACTTGAAGGGCAAGAACATCTTGCCGGCAATCATCTCCGACCTGAATGAATACAAGAGAGTATCATCAAACTCACAGTAAACACCAAGTGGGTGCAGCATATGAATGTCTAGAAACCACTGGTTATGTTTGTTTTCTGTGTTATTTTAGCTATATATACTTAAACCATTGGAAGAGCACAGGACAACGATTTCTTTTCTCTGTACTAGCAAATACTAAAAGAACCAACATCACAGTAGAATAATTTTCATGTCGATCTACAAACATTAAAAAAAGATTGTACCTTGAAAATGCAAGCTTGTGGTTTTACATTACTGTGGTCACCATCACGATCAACAACGTTAAAAGTTATCATGATAGGGACTTTGGCAGCTGATTGTAAAGGTATTCCACTATCTACACGGATACCCCTAACAAGCTTGTTAGGAGCAGTTGGCAAATAAAGGTCATCTCCTTGCATTTCAATTTTCTCCAACTCCCTGCCATGGAAAGTATTAGGTTACCTTGCATCTAACACATGCAGATCCATCTTATTAAATTTAAAATGCTACCTTCTAATACCGGCTCGGCGTTCTTCCTTTGGAAGAGGAAATAAAACCCCCGAAATAGAAGTAACTTTGTCAAAGAAGTCAAACTCTCTAGTGAACATGTCCAAGGCACTGGGACTGAAACCATCAATAATATGCTGCCGAACCTCTGGCAAAATTTCTTGGAATGCCGCATTCTGAAATATTAAGGAAACAAGAGCTCAGTTTTCTCAGCAGATCAGTCAAAAGTTATACAACGAAGCTTCTGTCGCTATCTATAGCTTAACAACCTCCTCTCTGTCTCACTACATATTTTGTCCAAAAGATACTTTCCAATAACAAAATTATGCCAAATACAGAACAATAAGTAGTCATAAGACCCATTTTCAAGATCTTGGAATTATGTGCTTATAACCAGCGGTCAACATACTGAATCAAGGATATTTTCAGCGTTGTTAACAGGTGAACAATAACCTAACCAGAAGACTTCGCAGATGTTTTCTGCAGGAGGCCATGTATTGCAACTGTAGGATACTGTTTTCCTCAATTAAAGCCAGTACATTGCACTAGATGGCAATGAAATTCAGTGTTGTGAAGATAGTCTAGCCACATATCAGCAGTAACATAAATATTCTACTATCCTAGCAGTAGTATGATGTAGCATCCATATGGAACTAACACCAATGATATATAAGCAGAAAATGATAACAATGGGCAAACCTTATCAATAGAACCATCCTTTGGAGTTTCCTGAACAGACTCACCCTGGCATTATAATAGATATAGCTTAAATCAACAAATATCCATAAAGGTTTCAAGCAAAATTAAGATTTGCAAAGTCTACTAGGTTAAACTCACCTGCAAATGCCAAATGAGAATATGGGCAAATATGTCACTTCTTTGGGTAGCTCTAAGAAGATACCCTTCAACTAGCCTCTGCATTCAAAAAAGAAGTTGAACTGTTAAACATCGTAGGGAACAGGAACAAAGAAAGAACTCAAGTAAGGCATCACACAATATCCAGCCCTAGTAGAAGTGTAATTTTTGTAGCATTTGAAAATAAATCTGCGACAAGAAAAACCTCAAGTAATCGAGCGGCCCACGACAACTAAATTAGACATGGTATTAGATTTTCATGTGAGAGAGGCAGGTGAGAGAGAAGTGACATTAAATATATAGATTTTCATGATAAGACTTGCCCCATCATCATAGCGCAAAGACTGCACCAACTGCGGCATGAAAAAAGTAACTCGTTCAGGTGGGTAAGACTCTAAAACTCGTAGGACATATGCCATGACACGTGGATGTCCCTTATAAGCAGGAGTGAGGAACTCAAGAGCCTGTGTAATTGAACAAGCAGCCCAGTGTGGTAGCTGCTGCAATAGCACTGAGTTCTCTTCGACATTTTTGGGTGTAACGAAATACGGCAACGCCTCAGGAATTGTACGAAGATCTACTATATGTGTCTGCAAGAAAGAGTACCAGTGAGAAAACTCATTTTACATCATTCAAGTAATTAAAAAGAATTAGCCATATATATTTTATACCAAGAAGTCCAGACTCCAGAGCATATAATCTGATTCTCAACATACATTTAAGTTTCCACTAAATATTTAACTAAAGTAAAGTATCATGGCAGACTTATTTCCAGATGCATCATGCCTCACTGGTTTTTTGGGGTGGTACAAGTACAACACCAGCTCTTTTAAATCTTAATACCAGAGGAACAGTATATCCATCTCAAACTACAAAATGTAAAAAAATCTGTCTTTCTACAGTCTTAGAGGAAGTAGCAGCTGCAAACTTATACCTGAACCAGCTGAGTGACTTCAGATTTCACAGCAGCATTTGTCGGGAATCTAGAGGCGACTGACAAAGCAATGCGAGGATCGACTGAAAAGGCCGTTTTAGCATATTCGGTCCATTTCTCAGAGCTTATTTTCAGCCGCGAATATGGACTGTCTCTGTATATAAATTGCCACTTGGAAAAATGAATATCAAAAATGCAAGCCAAAGAAAACGACAGAGAAGTGAAAGTGTCATACGAAGAAAGATTTTTACTTTGAACTAATAGGTTGTGCCCAAACGTCAAGCCTGTCAGCTTCATGCTGACAGAGCATTAAAAGCAACTGCTTCCTCTTTTCTTTTCCCACAGTGTAATTGTCCATCTCACCCCAGACGGGATGATACTGATCAGCCTGTAAACATTCAGTCCATAGAAATATCATAGTTTGTAGTCAAATGATGTACAGGTGAAAGTAGTAAAATCGCAGATGGTTGTCTTACCACATCAATCAAATGCCCACTTTCACGCGGTTTTCCTTTGGAATCAGATTGACTTGATTCTAATAGCTCGTTAGATAAAAAGTGAACAAAAACTGAAACAGATTGAGCCTCGCTCTGACAAAAGTTTGGAATATTTACATCAAACCACTCTGGCTGATGAGCAAACCAGCCTAAAGACGTCCTGGAATAAGTTGACGTGCACCAAAATAAAAATAAAGGTATGTCAGAGATACTAAAATTGACCCAAGCAACAATGTAAGTATTAAAAAAAACACCGCATATGCCATGTTAGATGGCTAAGATAACAAAAAGCTTAAAATATAGCTATTTCCAGTTTGTACTCAGCATATGATATAATATCAACATCGCAGATACTAGTCCAGACAGTTCAATGCATTGTGCAAAGGCAATTCATGTTAAATCCTAGAGCCGACGAAACAATAAGAGATCCCACATGAACATTAGTACATAGTGAAGAAACGGAAAAAGAACAATAATCAGATGTGTGCGGCCAAATCATAGAGGCAGGCTGAAAGATGTCCATAAAGAAAGCGTAAAAAATGTATGGTGCAACAAAAAAACAAAGGTAATTCGCAAAAAGTGACCTGTAGATTCGATCTTCTAACAGCTGGAGTCCAGATCTAAATTTCTGCATATTGCCTTGTGTCTGGCATGAGCAGAATTTTAATCCAAGGAGCATCAAAGAAAAAAAGGTACCGGCGGCTGCAGGGTGGCGAGTAAAGCACCAGTCAAGGTCTGTACTTCGTTGTAACAACCGACCTAGCAACAACAGTTGCTCTGCACTATTATGTCGAACAACCTAAAAAAGCATTGTGACGATAAGAACTCACGCAAATACACCATATCTGCTTCCTTCATGATCAGTAAGCAAAATTTTTCAAGTGAAGTAAAATTACTTGAGACTGCAAATTTGTCACCTAAGGTGTGCAAAATGATATTGATTAACTAGGACACAAGAAAACTCAGCATTTATAACACTGTAGACCGTCTTAACCAATGACAGAAGAAGAATGAGGTAAATCACACATATGAATTCCTTCTGTATTAGAAAAAGTAGAGAATAAATCCTAACCTCAAAACGATCTATCAAAAATCCAAGCCACAGTCTGTGAGCGACAATCTGGTCAACAGGATCACTTTCAGGTGGATCTTCTGGTTCCCCTGGGGCAAGATGGGGTCTTAATTTTGCAGCTGGGCCAGAGTATCGTACATCAGACGCAAAGAGTCCTCGTTTTGTATCAATTGTCCATATCCATGCATCAACAAGCTCGGCAAGGACAAGAGATACCAGTTGAGGAGCAGCAGAAACCAACCAGGTCCATATAAAAATTCCAGTTTCCATAGCATCTGGTGTAGATATATATGCTGGACACCAACAAAGGAGACGCAGTAATTGAGAAAAGCCTTCCACATTTGTTTTTGACTCACCACCCTGATACAACAATAAGAGATATTAGAATGTACAGCACAAAATAGATGGTAGATATCACATACAAGTGCCCCTTCTACTCCACACACGTAAGAAAGGAGCCCCTCTGTTCTTTGTTAGAAAACCTTACCAGGTTTGACAGAAGTAGTGCAGTTGCTTGAGAACAAGTTTCTCGGAATTGTGACTTGTCCACCTCTCCACCTTTTTCAGCAGTATTGACAAATTGCTGAAGGAGACGCACAAACCTGGCAATTAACATCTCATTAAATGAATCATCTTCTGGTTGTGGTGCCTGGGAAAATGCCCCAGATATTAATCTTTGAAGGCCACCACCGAAACCACTAGGCGTCGAGCCAGATTGAAATCCACCAATACTGTTGTACAACCTTCGCATGCCAGCAATTTCTCCAGCATGGTTGCACTTTACCGTTGCACTGACAACACCAGTACCAAGTACCTCCAAGTTAAAGGCTTCAGAAACTTTTAAGTTTGCCCCTGACGCTGCAGCTGCTGCAGCCATCACAGCTGGGATATTAGCAGTTCTTATCCCAGACCAAATTTCATTTTTCCCAGTTCCAATCTTTATCTCAGATAGAAGGGAAACCACATCAGTTGTAGTTTGGGCTCGCTGCCATGTGTTTGCCTTGCACAGCTTATCCTGAGGTTCATATTAAAGAGCAGAGAGGAATGTGAAACTCTATTATAACTCAAGCGAAAAGTCTAACATAAGCAGAAACCATGGAAAGCGCTCTGCAGTGAGAATATAGACAAAAAAAATCCAGAGGAACAACAACTTAAGCGCATACGTCCAAAGCTTTTCATAATTCGCTTGTGCACCAAAAACAGACTTTACCTCTGAAAGGGACCAAGGAATCATACAGAAACATAAAACATCAACTACGGTAGTTAGAGGGAGAGAAAACCTGAGGCCGAGCTACTCTAAGAATTTTAAGAAAACAGAGGAGTCTAAAACTTAAAAATAATTAGTAAAAGACAGTAGAAGGAAGTAAAACATGGCACTCCAACAAAACAGAGACAGGAACTATATCTCTACAGTAGAATTCCATTTAAAATTGTTAAACTATCAGATTGACTTGAAGCGATAGAATGCTGTCAAAAATAAAAATATTTCAATGTGCATATAGAAGACAATATGAATTGGCAAAAAGAAAGAAACCTGAAGCAAACCCTGACTAGTGCATGGAGCATATGAAAGCGATATTATGATCCATTCTCGAACAACTTTCTGGTATAAGGATCGAACAGCAGCAGTCCAAGCAGGATCAGTGACAACAGTTGAAGGTGTATTGTCATGAACTGAAAACAGTAAACTATCCAGACATGCAGAATGCCAGAGAACCTGCATTTTCTCATTGTTAGTCGATCTCCAAAGCATGAGGATTCCAAAAGAACAGTTATAGAAGGCAGCAGCAGACAAACATTTCCTGGAGGTCTGCTGCAGCACACGTACAGAAAGCAAATACGGATGGAAAATCTTAGGACTACAAAAGTCGGTAAGCCGAAAGGCAGTGATAATAAGACTGAACCCAGTAAACAGAAGGAAAAAACAATCTAATCAATTTACAAATGGCGATGGAATATGTAGAATATGTCTGTGAGCGACATACTGTCACCAAAATTTCTGTGGTAAACGCAGGGGAAACAGAAATAAAAAAAACATTCTGAAGTCCATAGAAAAAAACAGACTACACCACTGATGTCTAATGTAAGTGACCATGAGAATTGACCAATTTGTAAGAGATTAAACGCAAGAAAAAAAATATGGAACAGCTAGATTCAAAGAAAAAATATTTGCAATGGGTAACACTTGAAATTATTGCACATATGCGAGAAGTAAAACACATAAGGATCAACCAAGTTACTTTTGTTCCATGTAAAGTAAATGTGAATCATAATTATTAGAATTTGATACAATTACTGAGGTTCAGTCGTATTCCTGGTAAATCTTCAGTGGATACTCGCATTTGAAAAGCTATCATGACTAAACAGAACTCTATCTCTCCATAATTCTATCGATATAATATACTCATATATGCATTATATCACCTTGTTTCTCTCTTATAAAATGGTGAACCTACATATAATCTTTCCAACGAGGGAGCATATCCCCATGTGTTTTTACCTGAGGAAATTTGTCCCGTAGCTGCGTCAACAGGTTCACAGAGATATCTCGAACGTGCTCATCTCTCTGTGACATACTCTTTATGAGGAAACATGCATGTGCATACGTTGTCAGTTCTCTATTACGAGCATCTTTCCCAGTAAGAGATATTCGATCTTCCTGAAACCAAATGAAAGTTTTTGTAATATTCATATACTGTTAGAATGTTTAAATGAAGAAGCAGTAAAAAAAGAAAAGCAGAGCTGGTGCTGGAAACAAAAAGACCAAAATGCATATACCAAGGGAGAGAATGATTGCGCTAGAGTTGCCACTAAAAGGTTTTTAACAAAAAATTAGTTAAACTACTATTACCAAGTAATTACATACCAGCCATGAGACTGCTGTTTCAAAGGCTCTATGCACAATAGCCGTCAAACACTGAGAAACAGCAGGAGTAAGATTTGGAGTTTTCAGATATTCAAACACACAACTGAAGGCACTTCTAGAGGCAGATACGCTTGAGTCACCATTAAGGATACCCCCGTTGCTAATGAAACGTATGATCTCCAAAAAAGCCACAGCAAGCAAATAGGTAGCCTTCACTCCTAAAAGAATTGAAGAAGGGAAATCTTAGTATCTAAAATAGCACATCTTAATCCATCTAGCAGATATTGTAAATAACAGGTCATTTGTTAACCTGAGATGGTGTTCATTGCTGCAACGTCAACTCGGCCGCCTAAGGCAGTTGAAAGAGCAAGTCTCTGGGTTGTAGCTACTTTCTCATTTCCATTTCCTCGACGGCTACCAGGATTGTGAAGCGCGTTGAGTTCTAATTCGTCTTCAAGCCATTTTACAGAACTGACGACCTATAAAGAGCAATGCTCAATCAGATAAAATTACTACAGAACAAGTATCTCCTGGGAGGTGTAAGATGCAGTATTTAGTATGCTTATAATTTGGTGAACCACACATTAAACTTTGACGATGACCTTCTAGAATGACTTACAAGGGGGGGAGTGCCTTGAGCAATTCGCTGAACAGCTAGAGACCACTGAGTGTTCCACATGTAAGGACCTCCCACAGCTTGCAAAGCAGTTGCACTCATGCTTCCCACACTGTTCACTGAACTGGAAGTTGACTTCACTGCTGGTGTTGGAGCTTTGACAATAGGAGGTGCTAAGCCGAAAAGGGCTATATAAAACCAGAGATTGCGGAACAACTTCAAAAGTGAAGGTTCCACATCCATAGTAGGATCAAAATCTAAACATATTTCTGCAACTGCAGGAAGAAGAGGCCCTAAAAAATCCACACCACTCCTAGAAAAAATGAAGCACGCAAAAACGTTTTAGTGGAGAAACATTAACTGGAAAATTTCCAATTATACTAGTTTTAGGCAAAATAGAGTGCGGAATATGATTGATATATCTCTACGTTAAGAGCATGAACACACCATTGATTGTTCATGCAATACTTAGCCCTTGCTGGAAACATAAAGTAGCCAAAAAAAGCTATTGCCAGTAGATTACTCAAAATTTGCACAGATTTTTGTGTCTCCCTAAATATGTTTTTCAACAGACAAAACTTAAAAGATAGACTAACCCATAAACAGGAAAAAAATTCAAAGTTATACAAGCTAAGATTATATAATTACCCTCCACTTTTGGACTCGGCAGCCAAACCTACATCTGAACACAAGGAAAGCAAACGATGGCGATAGTCTGAACGCAATTTTGTATCCCTAAGACCACTGGCAATTGTAAGAAAACCTGCAGGAAGCGTCTACACGACAGTTGGATTTGTGAGCTTTAGTGTCATAGTAAAAGAAAAAGAGAAACACAATAAACTACCATGTATCAATATACCTCTACACGCTCGGTTGTGGCCTCTGGTGCTGATGTTTTGCTTTCTACAGATCCTACACTCGATAGTTTGCTCAAATAACTTCTGGTCATTAGAACTACTGTCTCACGGTAAGATTTCTCAAACCCTAACGTTGCTATCCGAGAGACAGCATCAAGAAGCTGCACAAAATTGGCATAAATGCAAAACCAATTATGTCAAAAATAAAAAGAAAAAGGATATAGATGGTAGCAGTTTCTGCCATTGCCAAAGCTCGAGGAAGTAGCATATATAGGATACTAATTGATAGTCAGCCAGGTATCAGTGTAGAAATTGGAACCGTACTTGGAGTCGCAAAAAGCTAGGAGTCGAAGCATCACCCTCTTCCAGGCTTTCAATAAAAAGTGGTAAAATCATGTCAGCTACTTCCGGCTTTTTAACAGCAACATTGAGATCAGCAAGCAGCCGAATAACATTAAGTTGTACAGCAGGTACTTGCTTCTCTCTATCAACCTGGACAGCAAATGATAATCCTTATTGCAAAGATAAAATTGCAATTCAACACAAGATAGGCAAATTCACCAGCTAAGGGAATGGTAAAATTATGTCTCTACCTGTTCTTCATAATCATTTCTTTCACGAATACTTGAAGCTAACCCCATAATGAAGGTGTCCACTGGAGCTCGGTCCCTGGCCCAGCCAGATTCAATAATCTCACAACTAGTCTTAAATACGCTCTCAAGCATAGCCCCTTGATTGCTCCCCCAAGAATCCGGCTGTTCCAACAGACATTAAAAATAAATAGAAACTTCCTTCAACAATTTAACGCTAAATGAACTACAGAATCCGTCCAGAACACTTGTTACATGATATGTTCGATTATACTTCTATGGACCTCCAGATGCGATCATCAGTAGATTAGAGTATGTTTCTAGTATGAGTTGAGACATAACAAAATTACCTGTGCACAGACAGCCAGTACCAGTGGTTTAAGACGGATGAGCAACACACGCAGTGGCTGCCCTCCTCTTGCCACTGCAATCTTCGCAATCCCAGAAAGCAGAGAGTCGAACAGTTCTTCACAGGCCCTCATTTTCCGCCACACAGATGTCAAGCAGGCATCTGCAGCATCTAAAAGCAATGCAAGCGTCTCCAGGACCAACCTTTTAGAAGTTTTTCCATCTGTTTCAAGAGACACCAGGCTCCTGATTTTCATTTTAGCTGCAGCCTGATAAACAGACAGTTTGGCATTGACTCTAGTTTTCAGAACTGGGCCTTGTTCGTTCCAATCTCGCTTTCTTGACTGTAAAACAAAAGGCAGAAACAGAGTCATCATCTCTTCTAAGAAATCCATACTCCACTCAAGATCGGCAAGGTAAGCACCGTCTTACCAATCCTCACGAAAACATGCCAAATTTAGACAGTAAAAGGGAGTATCAATTAACAATTGCTTCACCAAGATATATCGTCTCTAGCATTTCCTAATTAAGGGCCTATTCTAGAAAATACCATAATATATCACCACAAAAAAAGCATTACCTTCAGAAATGCAGACATGGACTGGAGCTGCCTCTTCGCTATAAACGTCACTTGATCCTGAAGTTTGGATTCAATTTTGACTTTCTCCAAAATATGGGTTATCAATCTAAAGGCAATCTCTTGCTTCTCCAAGCTCTCGATGGATTCGTCCTCAAAAGAAGCCACTTGTTGTCTAAAAACAGGGTTAGCGCCACCACTCCCCTCGCTAAATCCAAAACTCAACTGATCAACACCACTCTTCCACACAATACTACCCCCATTCACCACTACAGACGATGAACTCTTAGAGGATACATTAGAGCCATGGCTAGCGACCTCGTCGCCAGGACTAGACTCCTCAGTTTTACCCGAGGGATAACAGTTCGTACTAATAGGAGAGCCCTGAGAAGACGAAGTTTCAGAGTTCGCGGAGTTCTGCTGCCGTTGTTCCTTGGGAGACGCAGGAGAACGATTTACAACAAACTGATCAAGCAGCATTGTTATCAATTTATCTCCATCAGACTGCAGAATCGACGGGAAATTCTGAGAAAGCGCGACCAAGAAAGCCTTAGAAATTGATGGATCACCGTCGCTCTCACCACAACTCGTAGCGGCAATCACAACCTCCCCTATAAACCTAGCAACCTCGGTACCAAATTCCGGAGATAGATCCGCCGCACACGAAAGATAACTCAAGAAATCACAATAGAACGCAGAGATCGACTGCGAAGGAAACGAATGCGGCCAAAACGAACGACGGAACGATGCAGGTATAGCGCTGAGAAACTCATTCACGACGGATTTGGCACGGTTATCGATTGATTCTGGATTCTTGGAGATGATCCGAGCAACGGCTAAAACCGCGTTGAGATGACTCCGAGAAACCCTGGGCGATTCAGCGAGAAGCCATTCCGTTTGTGGACAACGACCGCAAATCCAAGCTAACTTCTCCGAGAATTGCTTCGGATTCTCCGCTATAATGTCACAAAGCTCCGTCAATGCCTCCATCTCCGATCAAGAAAAAGAAAAAATCAAACGCCACGGAACAAATTAGCCGGAAAAAGTGAAATTCCGCGATCAGATCTGCCTGAAGGAGTCAAAATCACGTACGATGCGCCAAGAAGGGGAAAATCATAAATGTGAGTGTGGAAATTGGTTTTAGAAATCAAATTTCGTCAATTCGTGCCTCTGTGTTGGACGAAGAAGCAGCCATGGAAGGGCTTGCGGGTCGCCTGAGTCGCCATTTATTTTTTTGCCCCTTTTTCTGTATTTCTCCCTCTTTTCTTCGCTTTCGGGTTGATAATTTTGTCCGTTGTAACTTGCAAGGATGTACGAAGGGGTAAATTAGTAAAATATTACTAATAGGTTCTTAGACCAAATCGGTTTGACCGGTCTGATTCGTACTGAACAGTGCATAAAACAAAAAAATTAACCAAATCTGAATCGGTTAATTTGTGAACGACGTGGCCGACCTTACATGAAAGAATAGAGAGTTGCGATGATTAAATATTCCAGCTAGTAGAGCATCTCTGAGAATTTGTTGACAAAGTAAAAATAATATATATATATATATATATATATATATATCTCTGAGAATTGTAAATTTGGTAGTTAAAAAACAATCACATGTGTTTGTTTTTAATTTAAGCCGTTAAGCGAAGAAAGAGTCAGTCAGTGTGCTGACTATTTTTTCCTTTGTCGATTGAAAATGAAATCTATCTCCGACCGATTTACAATTTACTAATTTTTTCCGATAAATTAATCGTATTTATTTTGTCAAAAATAAAATAGTATTTATTAGATATGATATGATATGTTATGTAAAATTTGGAGATTCACCGCCTAAATTGTGATTTGCTATTTATCAGAGAACCTTTAAACTTAAGACCAATTGATAAAATAGTAAGACTCTTCGCGGGTGTCATTCAATCATGAATTTTTTATAGAATTGAAATATAATCTTAATCCACTATTATTCAATTAATGACGCCAAAATTATGCTTTGAAATCCAAAGTTACTAGATCTAATATTTGTAAATCATGCTTAATAGATTTGAAAGTTTTATGTTAGTTAGTTAGGATTTCAAATACTTTGATTACATCAAATGTTATTCAAAACTTAAAAAGATTTTTAAAATCTTTGTACAATGAATCATTTAAAATGAAATCTCATGAAGTTTCATGAGTAAATTATAAAATCAGAATCCAAGATATACTTCAAAGATTCTGAAATCCACACAAATAGATTCTCAAAACAATATCAAATTGTAAAATCTGAGTTAGTTTAAATTTCGTGACCAAATCACATTATACGGAAGATTAGTTTCTTTTGTCACGAAAATTATTTTAGAAAATAAATAATAATAAATAAAAAATCAGAGTTGACAGTTGAGATACTTCCAACAACAAAAATATCATAATACCAAAAAATCTATCAATTCTAATGCGAGAATATGAAATCAACAAGTAAATAAATAATAATACAGATTATATAGACTTCATTGACGATAAAACCGTAATGCATATTAATTGAAATAAACCAATAGTCCAGAGATAAGATACAACGAAGAAGAAAACGACAAAAAGAAAACCCATGCAATGCAAATGCAAAGCAACACAGTCCAAATGCCAAATTAAAGTTTCAACGAAAGGTAAGTAAAAAAATGAATCGAAAACTCAGAACTAAGAAGGATAGAAGAATGAGCTCACCGATTAAAGAGATCATTTATAGGGTCAAGCATCTTGCAGAGACCCAGATAGGTCAAGTAAAGCACACGATCTTTAGCACCAGTACGATGACTCTTGGAGTGTTTACAAAAATTCTTGAGCTGATCCAGTGAACAATGACCTAATGTTTGTCCCAAAAGCAAAAACAACCAATTAATCTGACTCTTCCGATCAGCAATCACCGGTTTCACAGCTTTTTCACGGCCACAAAACTCACACCTCGGTTGTTGTGGATTTGTCCACATCGGAGGAGCTCGTTCCCTCATTATACTTTTCATACTCGAGAAAATCTTATCAACCTCCGCAAATCCCTCTCTCAGATTGTAGCTTACCTGATATGTTTGGTCACAGTATCTGCAATGTACCTCTCCGGTGATGGTTGTGATCTGTTTTGATTCGAGATACTCGAGGCTATGAATCACCCCTCGTTTATTCGTCGCCCATGGAAACGGAGGCGGAATCGTTTCGGATTTCTGATTTCCGGCGGACGATTTTGATCTGGAACTACGAACGGCGGTGTTTATTGGTCTCATCATCGCCGGAGTAGTTTGATTTGACTGAGGAGCGAGTGAGAAATTGTTAACCGGCGGAGGCTGATTCGTCGGCGTTGAAATAACTAATCCTCGAGATCCAGTATGTTGAAGGTTGCTCAGCCATGACGGCGGCGGCATAAAATCAGCAGGTGTTGGCCACGTTGTCATAAGTTGAGAAAAATCCAATGGTGGTGCTAGACTAAGCGATGGCGTCACCGGAGGGATCTGAGAGGAATACAATTTTGAGCCTAAGCTGAGTGAAAGAGACGGATCGTCTTCACTATGATCGTCATCCATGTTTGTACAGAAACGAAACGACAGAAGAAAAAAATGTGCGTCAGTGTTTTTCTGTTGTGCGTACTGTGTGATCCGTACACTGTTTTTATTAAGGGTAATCGCGAAAACGACGGGAAAATATACGAGAGAAAATGCCAACAAAAAGGTGTAGAGAGATGAGATATGAGATATGTGAGAGATAAGATGGAATATTTTTTTTTATACGATTGTTTTTTCTTTTTAATAATTTGAATCTATATTATTAAATGAGAATGGAGGGCATCATTTTCGGAGCCATATTTTAGCATTTACGGTTTATGCCATTGATTTTGTTTAAAAACAAAAAAAAAACAAATGAAGAACAAAACTGGAATAAAAATACATAAAAAGCCGACCCGATATCCAGACCCATTAAAAAGCGCACGGATCCTTAATTTTTCTTTATGTTTTACGATTTATTTTTTTCTCCTTCTTTTTTTTTTTTTTTAAGTATTACAAAACCTTATCTCTCTCGTCTCTTCTCTCCCAAAACTCACGCCTCCTCTTTTGAATTTGCTGGTTTGAATTTTGCAAAATCGTCACAAATCTTGATCAGATTCCTACCTAGTTTCTGTTTGAAAGACATCAAAAATAGTCTGTTACACGATCTTAGGATTCTATTTATATTGCTTATATTGTTTCTGATTATGGGGAACCTCTCCTGAGTTTGTGTAACCGCTTAGACTTTATAAAACCATGTACATTCAATATTAATATCAAAGAAATTCATAAGCTTTCATGGTATCAGAGCTTCTACGGTGCTGATCCTCCTTCATTTCTTTTCTTCTCTTTTTTTTTTCTTACGTCTCTCTGCTTCTTTCCTTCCTTCGTTATCACAAATGGCTGCTGCAAACACTCACGCCGAACGTTATTATGGTGTTACAAACATCAAAAATCAAATTCATGTGCTCCTTGATGAAAATGAGCACAACTATGATGCTTGGAGGGAGCTCCTCCTCACCCATTGCATGGCCTTCGATGTCTTTGGACATCTCGACGGCTCCGTTCAGCCCGCCAACGCCAATGATGAAGCTTGGCTCAAAAGGGATGGTCTCGTGAATTTGGCTTTATGGCACCATGGCGCAACCCCTGTTTCGATCTTCCTTCCAGCCAGGAAGTACGGCTCGTGATCTCTGGTTACGCGTTGAGAACTAGTTTCGAAACAATAGAGAGGCGAGAGCTATACTACTCGATAACAAACTCTGTATGATGGAGATCAGCGATTTGACGGTTCGTGAATACTTTCAAAAGATGAAAGAAATCCACTGCCGATCTTCTCTCGAATGTTGGCACACCGGTCAATGAGAGAACTCTCGTTATGTACATCATCAATGGGCTTAACGAAAAATTTGATAACATTATCAACGTTATCACACACAAAGATCCATTTCCTTCTTATGATTCTGCGAAGTTAATGCTTGAGTGGGAGGAGATCCGACTCAAGAAATCAAATCGCGCCACCGCTTCTCACTCAGACAATTCCTCATCTTCGACCGCCCTCACTGCCTATTCACCGCAATAGTCACATAATCCTTCAAATCACAATCGCAATGGCAATCAGAGGGGAAATCGCAGAGGAGGCAGAGGTAACAACAGAGGAGGCATAGGAAACTTCTCTGCCAATCGCAATCCATGGGGTTCGACTCAGTTTTGGCGACCACCACCGCCCCCGTATTGGATTCAACAGTACCAAGCTTGGCCTCAGGTTCCTCAGCAGTCTCTTGCACCACAGCAACAGACCAATCTTGTTGAATTTAATCCAATGCAGGCCTACACTTCAGAAGCAATCGTTGACCCATCAACTGCTGATTGGTACATGGATTATGGCGCCTCTTCTCACCTAGCCACCAACACAGGTATACTCCAGTTTAAGCTTAAACATAATACCACTCAAACTGTCATTGTGGGAAACGGTTCCTCATTCCTGGTTTCAGCCATAGGTTCCTCATCCATTAGAACCAATACCAAACCTCTTGCTCTTAACAATGTTCTTGTTACTCCAAATATTGTTAAAATTTTGATTTATGTTCGTAAGTTCACTAGCGACAATTGGTGTTCAGTGGATTTTGATCCTTTTGGTTTCACTGTGAAGGATCTTCAAAGTCGGAAAACTTTGCTCCGTTGTGATAGCTCCGGTGATCTCTATTCCCTTCATGCTTCCTTCAATAACACCCAGTTTGCTTCCACTGCTCTCTTAGCTTCCACACCAGCTCTTTGGCACAAAAGACTTGGCCACACAAATGATGCTTCTCTTAACTCCATTTTTCGTTCAAACCCAACGTTATGTAAGATGAGAAATTTTCTTTTTCTTGTAAACCATGTTTTCTAGGCAAATCAATAAAAATTCCTTTTATGGCTTCTAAAAATTGTGTTTCCAAACCATTTGAGATCATTCACTCCAACTTATGGACATCTCCAGTCTCAAGCTTGAGTGGCATCCGTTATTATGTTGATCAATTCACTCACTATCTATGGGTTTATCCTCTTCGGCGTAAGAGTAAAGTCTTTTCCAAGTTCTTACACTTCTCTGCTTATGTCGAAAATCAATTCACCACTACGATCAAGAATTTTCAATGTGATAATGGCGGAGAGTTTAACAACTCTAATTTTCAAAACTATTGTGCTTCTAAAGGGATAACGGTTCGGTTTTCCTGTCCTCACACTTCCCAACAAAATAGAAGATTAGAGAGGATGATTCGGACCCTCAACAATGCCATTAGAATTCTATTGTTTCAAGCTCGACTTCCCCCAACTTTTCGGGTCGAAGCTCTTCATGCTGTTGTCCATGTTCTTAACATCACCCCCTCAAAGGCCATTCAAAATCAAATTTCCCACACTCTCCTCTTTCGAACGATACCAAACTACGATCACCTTTGTGTTTTTGGGTGCTTATGCTTCCCAAACTTAAACCACTCCAATCTCCCTAGGCTTTCACCAAAAACAACACCATGTTTATTTCTTCGATATCCCTCTCAACATCGAGGTTACCGTTGTATAGACCTAAAAACAAACAAAATCATAACATCTCATCATGTTTATTTTGATAAAAATACGTTTCCAGCAGCTGTACCGTCGGTGCCGAAAGAGACATATCACTTCCTTCATGTCTCTGATGAACCTTCATCACTGTTTTAGTCCATCCTTCAAGCTCCTTTTTGGAACTCTCCAGCTCATCCCACCACATCTCAAGCTCACACACAGCCCACTCGTCCTGACCCAATGTTTAGAGCCCCATATTCGGTTCAAACTAGGTCCAAATCCGGGATAACCAAACCAAAGCAAATTATGTCCCTCATCGCCAAAACCAAATCACCAAGTCCTAGAAGCCATGTCCAAGCCATGTATGACCCTAACTAGAATCCCGCAATGACAGATGAACATGGTGCTATGATTAAGACTAAGACTTGGAATTTGGTACCTCGTCCACCTAATGTTAATATTGTGCGATCTATGTGGTTGTTTAAGCATAAGTATGATGTTGATGGGGTTTTGTCTCGACATAAGGCTAGACTAGTTGCTAATGGTAACTCACAGGAGGAAGGGGTTGATTTCACTGAGATATTCAGCCTGGTTGTGAAGCCTGCAACAATCTGTACGGTTCTAAATGTTAGTGTTGCTTTAGAGTGGCCAATACATCAATTGGATGTAAAAAATTGCATTATTTTACAAGGGGATCATGAAGAGACCGTTTATATGCATCAACCGCCGGGATTTGTGGATAAAAACTATCCAAATCATGTATGCAAACTCAATAAAGCAATTTATGGTCTTAAGCAGGCACCGCGAGCTTGGAACTCAAAATTTTCGTCTTATCTAAAACTTATGGGCTTTGTTCAAAGCAAAGCAGACCTTTCTTTGTTTATTTTCAAGAAAGGCCGAGAGTTCGTTTACATGCTCCTGTACGTAGACGACATCCTCCTCACTGGCTCAACATCTAACTCCTCCGTCGCATCATTGATAAGCTAAAATCAAAATTTTTTATGACGGACTTGGGAACACTTGGTCACTTTCTCGACATCAAGGCAGATTTCAACGCAAAGAGCTTATTCTTGTCTCTATCCGTTTATGCAGAAGATATAATCACTCGAGCAGGTATAACGGATGGTAAGCCTCTTTCTACACCAGTGGATCTCAAGTCGAAATTCTCCATCAATCATGGTGAACCACTTCAAAATCCTACCTTCTATCGACAACTCGCAGGTGCTCTACAATACCTTACTTTGACTAGGCCGAACATTTCTTATGTTGTACATCAGATTTGCCTCTATATGCACACGCCTCTTCAACCTCACTTTCACGCCCTCAAGCGTATAATTCGATATATCAAAGGCACACTCAACTACGGGATTCAAATGGTTCGTTGTCAGATTAATACTCTTACCACTTACTCCAACGTTGATTGGGCAGGGTGCCCTGACACACAACGTTCAACTTCAGATTTTTGCGTCTTCCTTGGTCCTAATCTCATCTCTTGGTAGCAAAGCGACAGCCAACACCATCACGTTCTTGCTCTGAAGCCGAGTATAAAGGAGTTGCCAATACTGTTGCCGAGCTTACTTGGATACGCAACCTCATGTTAGAGCTACATCGTCCAATCAAGAATGCCTCCGTTGTTTACTGTGACAATATTGGTTCGGTTTACCTCTTCACTAACCTAGTTAAACATCAGCGAACGAAGCACATTGAGCTCGACATCCATTTCGTTCGAGACAAAGTTGCAATTGGCGAAGTCAAGGTTTTACATGTTCCCACTTCACTTCAATACGCTGATATCTTTACGAAGGGCCTTCCGACATCACTACACAATGAATTTCATTCCACCCTCACCGTTCTTCCGACGCTATGACTGAGGGAGGGTGATAGACATCAAATATAGTCTGTTACACGATCTTAGGATTCTGTTTATATTGCTTGTATTGTTCCTGATTATGGGGAACCTCTCATGAGTTTGTGTAACCACTTAGGCTTTATAGAGCCATGTATATTCAATGTTAATATCAAGGAAATTCATAAGCTTTCACTTTTATATATCAAATCCAGAATAATTGAAAATTCTTCTTCTTCGCGTGATGTATTTTGATTTGGGTTGCAGGAGCTAACAGAAGGTAGAAAGAAGAATAGGAAGCTCTATTACACTCTTGATTGTGGCCAATATTAGTTATTAGGTTGTTAACGCTGTTGTGTTTAGCAGATTAAGCCATAGTTCTCGATAATTTAGCGACACCGTCATGCTTGTGTTGTTCGTCTTTATGAGGCAAGCAAATATTTTGCTTCTTCTTCTTCTTTGCTCTTTTTACTAAAAGATTCATGCTTTCATATGGGATTTGATTTTTGCTTCTTTAGGTTAAACAAAGATTTATATCATCTTCGAGTACATTACAAGTGATGAACTATTTGACAAAATTGTTGAGTAAAGCTTAACTCAAGTACATGTGGAAGAACCTAAAGCTCGATTGTAAGTAAAGCTCAACTCAAATTTTTATTTTCTCTCATTTACTTTTCCCTCTTTCTCGCTATGAATCGATGCTAATTTGTCTGTTGTATACACCTAAAATTTAGTGATCAACATTATAAAGTTTTCTTCAGAACATGACGCTGGTCATATGTGGTAGTTCATGAAGAGAGTCTATAACGGAGTCCTCATCAAGTTTTAACTCCAGAAATCCTCCTCGCAGATCGTTTGCTTCTGATAGCTTACCTCAACAAAGGTACGTCCAAACTCAATGTTATGCCACATCAAAGATGTTTAATTTTTCATGGTGCTTATGAGTATGACATGCTTAATAAATGGGCAGGCCGGTTTCTGCATTTGATCATCAAGAGCCGTTACCTTTGGGTGATGCGAGCTTCGACGGCATGAAAAATCTTCAGCTCGATCGGATAACTCAGAACCTAACATCATCTTGGAGGTAAGCTTCAAGACTATTCTTATATCCTATATACCTTACAAGTTGGATGAAACCCGAGATTGAACTGAAAAGCAAGTTGTGATAATTTGCTCCATTGGTTTTGGTCGTGGGTTATGAATGTGGGGGATGGACAAAGTGAAGAAGAAGGGAAAAATTGATTAAGGCTTTCGTTAAATTTAACTTGTGAATTAGTAGTACGTTGATATATATATGCGTGTGTGTGTCATTGTTTATGTATGGTTTTAAACGTTGCAACTAGTTTCTTTAGCTTTTTGTTTGTCATATTTTGTCTCGGAAACAAAATTGTTTGAGAAAACTATTGGAAAAGTAAGATTATCGATATAATTTCAACCCAGATTTAGCCTTTGCTTTTACAGATTGGTTGTCTTTGCTGTTGGCTAAAGAGAAGAGTCACTCGCAGACATACCTTGGATGCCTGAAAAAAGGAGCATGTTTTCACGGATCCAAAATTCAAATGGTAAGAACATGAACAACATATAAAAATAAGAAGAAAGTATATGCAAGTCATGCATCTATTTTGAAAAACTTTGGGTTAAAGATATTTTGTGACACCTGATAATCTCGTGGTTAAATGTACTTCAAAATTGCTGGAAATTGGTTGGATATTTTTTCACAGGTATAAGATAACCTATGGCAGATCTGCTCGGGAAATAGTATTGTCTTCATGCTTATGGCCCAATATTTGGATGCCCTCAAGAACAACATGCAAGTTTTGTCTCCTCAATATTATGTGCTTTTGAATTCTCCTCTTGATATATTTCGATTAAGACTTCATCTTCACTCTTGAAAAGGTCTTTGTGCCTTGATACTTAACAGTTTTTTTACTTTACCAAGAAACCAAATTCTTCGTATTGCTTTTGTATGAAACCATACTAGGAAATAATATAAAATGCTCATTCTTTTGTAATATGGGTGACCACTGAGCTTATTTAGTACCTCAGAACTGGAGAAAGTATTTTAACTTGAGTGGTTTCACTTTTGGTGGTTAAGTCAGCGTTTTGTATTTCCATAGGCTCACGTTTAAGTTTTGGTGGTTAAGTCTGTGTTTTGTATTGTCTATAGGTGTACTCCTGTGTGTTTATCATATTTGGTTCGATGGTCTTAGTATTGTTGAGAATGTAATTTGATTTATGCTATGTAAAATCTTATCATTTCTCTTTTTGGCTTGGCCACAGTTTATAATTTTCTTAAAATACAGTTTGTTATATGTTTGCATCGTTGTAGGTTAAAGCAACTGTTAGAACGTGAGGCAGTATCCAGGACGTATAGGTTGTTAGTCTCATGATCGACTAATACACAATAAACGAATATCGGTACGATGTGAAAGATAGTTGATTGATAAATGATAAATAAAGTGAGATTTCTGTTAGATAGAATAGGTTCAAAGGTGGTTATAATGCTAAATATCAACTCGGGAAACGTTAGAATAACTCGAGACTTAAGATCGAAATCTTGTATTTAACCAAGAGACGCTGGTCGTTTAGAAATACGAACTGAGTCAGCTAAGATTCAGTTCGGCGTTCTAAATGATTCGTCGAGGTGTTACAAAAGTATTGAGTTCTAGCTCAGATACAAATAGTTCAGCGGTTTTTTGGATCCTCCTCATAAATGAAGTGCAAGGGGTATTTATTGTGGGCTAACTTTTTTTCCTGCCCAGCGCGTGACTGGCGATGCAAATCTCCCGCTCAGCGCGTGATCGGCAAAGTCAGCTCTCTTATCGAGTCGCACTCGAGTGGTAACAGTGTGTCAGATCGACTACATGCTTCCTCGAGCTTTGCGCCCGATGTGACCGGTCAACGATCAGTTGGTCGACGAAGCTGGGCCTTCTTCTTAGGCTTTAAGCAGATGGGCTTTGAGTTCCCCGACCTGGGCCGGGCTGGTAGGATTGTCAATCATCGTTAGGACATCTCCAACCCTACTCTAAATCTCACACCAAACTCTATTTAGAGTAAAATCTGCTCCAACTCTACTATATTTTCAACACAAAATAGTGTAAACCTATTTTTTCCTACAAATATAGAGTAATCCTATTTTCCACTCTATTTTAGAGTTGAAATTTTTTAATTGATAAAGTGTCCTTATAATTATAAGTTATTTTATTTTAAGAGTTATAATAATTTTTTTGACAAACAAAATTTTAGAATCTGATTATATTTTTTAAAATATAAAATATAATGACATAAAGTCATAAAATGATAATAAATGCAATAAACATTAAAAACTGAAATTAAAATACATAAGATAAATTTTAAAACAAAAAAAAATTAATGATTTAATGAGTCAATAATCCAGTAAATCGCTTTCGGATCCATCCAAACTACTAAATTGCTATGTTAATTTTAAATATTATCATAATTTCTAGAAGATTTGAAAGAAAAAAAAATTAATGGGTTAATTTTAAAGTTTTATAAATAAATTGTATTATTAACAATTAGTAACAAAATATAAAGTAAGAATGTTTTTAGAATATTTTTTTTATAGTGAAAAATAGGGTAATACATTGGAGAGAAAACTAACTCTATGTTAGAATAAAAGATATTGCAATGCATTGGAAATGCTCTTAGTCTTTGGTTTGAAAAATAACACATGTGTAATGTGCTTTCTAATTTAGGCACTTATATGTGTTGTGGAAAGACTTTCCAATTTAGACACTTATATGTGTTGTGGAAAGACTATATTGCCCCTCTGAAGTCTGGACCTTAATTCTCAATTTATTAAAGCTATGATCTTGAGACCTAAACTATGATCTTCAGATGGGGGTTATAACTTTCATCATAATACCCTGAAAAATACTGTTGTAGAGCTTGTAGAAGCAGGGCATTTCCAGCCATTGATCCTTGTACAAACTGACTTCCCACAATGGAAATGACCACACCATCTTTCTGTGGAAACTCCAGATTCTTTGGTTTCCATACTTCAGCATTCTGGTGATCCGGGAATGATATAATAGTTGCCATCATCAAACTCGGAGTAGATTATCTGCATGAAGCGAATAAGAAACAAGAAAATTATCCAAAACTACTCTAGAAAACCTATTTCAAAGCAGAATCATAAAAACATTCGTGGTTATAATCATAAACCAAAATAGAAGCAGAAAGCAGAATACGAATCAAAAACCAAAATAAGAACTATGTGATATACACTTACGCCAATGAACCGAAAATCTTACCAAGTAAATGCACTTCTAGCTCGGAGAAAATCAACGACTCCATCTATGACACCACATGTAAAGCAATTGTTCAGGAAGATCATCATGTTCACCATCGAGTAAACCCTAAAACAATTTACAATTTATATAAGCTCACATACAACCAACATTAATAGTGCCATTAGTTAAACGGACACCTAATAAGGAGCAATATACCCTAAGACTGCAACAATGAGGAACCCAAACAACCGAGTTAAACGCACACCGAATTATACCCTAACGACTACAACAATTAGGGAACTCAAGCATTCGACTTAATCGCATACCTTAGATTTGGAATTTTTAGCATCAGCCTTGAAAAAGCTAGATTGCTTCCACAATTCATACCATCACACACCACATACCACAAAGATCATCAAAAATTGAAACAAATCAGTGTTTGTTGGTTGGTTCACAATCTTCTCCACAAAGCTTTTTCGATTCCAATAGGTTTATATGGTTTAGCCATCAATGAAGATAATCTTATAATTACGAAGGAAAATTTTGCTTACGGGCCATAATAGTAACGCAACAAAAAGGCTTAATCAAACAAACTAACAACGACAGTGGTGGCGTGACGGCGAGGCATATGCAAGAACCGAGTATCAAAACAGATAAGCTTAGTTATGAGATTTTTCTCGATTCTCAAGAGTAAATTTCTCTTCGGGTGTGATGATGACCCAAAACTTATGGAATCATGGAGCAGAGACCCGAGTCCGGAGCAAGAAACGGCATCACCGACGATGGTGGAAGCTTTAAACGTCGTCGTTCTTGGTTCAATCAAGAACCAGAGAGGTAAATTTTGTATGTTTCAGTATTGATAGTGGTGGAACGAGAGGGTTTATACTCAGAAAAGTTTTGGTGTATTTGGAACATGCTCTGAATTCAAAATCGGGTGACCCCAATGCCCGAATCGCCGATTATTTCGACGTAGCTTCTGGTATCGGTAGGATTTTCACGGACGATATTTTCGCGTCTGATCTTCAAAACTAAGGATAATTGGATGAGGGCAAAATTATCTTTAACTAAATCACAGAAGTCCCTGTTTTTGAAAACACAAAACCAAAGTGCCTATTTCCATAACTTTGTATGTTTTTAGTATCTTATTTGTAATTGATTCTTCATTAAACCTTTACTATTATTGCAAGATAGGACAGGTCGTAATTGAATCGATGTTAAAATCATTTGCAGACGACTTAACGCGATTTACCCAATCAGGAACAATCATATTATATACTACCCCCGATCATAAATTTCATGGACCAAAAGCTACGTACACACATGTAGATAAAGTATTATATATTACATGTTATGTAACATTATATTATATGTTACATGTAGCATTTTCACGTTGCTACAAGTCACACAAAAGAGGCAACACCAAAGCCAACAAGGCTGTCTTTTTTTTCTTTTTCTTCCAAACCATAGATATTACAAGACACATACTCACATTATATATACCTAAGCCTGTTCTCTCACTTTGTCACCCACACAATGTTATCAAGAGGGAAGAAGTGGCAAACCGGTCCTGACCTCGGCTCCATTTTCAACACCTTGAAAGCTACATGATCCACGTCCCACATGGATGTGTCCATGTGGCAAATAGCTGGTCCTACGACCCGTTGTTTCCCATCATCCGTCACCATAGTAACTTCAAAGAGTCTGCTTCCACCTTTGTGTCCATGGCAGTAGTAAACTGCATAAGGGTATGGCATTCTATGACATCCCAGCATCTTTATCCCAACAAGTTCCTTAGGAGCCTCGACGAATGTATAGTTATGCAATCTGTAGCTTATCGAATTTCGGGTAGGTGCCGTTATTTTAGTCGTCATGACCTTGAGGTTAACATCATACCCCATTGTTTTCTTCACAAGATCAACCATTGACTCTAATGAAGTACCACAAAACTTATGCTCTCCTTCACTTTCTTTAGTATCACAATGTCCCAAAGTCGACTTAATGGCTTTTCCTTGAGGAGAGTCTTTGGAGATAGAGAAGTAGTCGAGAAGAAAGTCAAGCTTTGACTTGGTGAAAGGAATGAGATCAGCTTGTTGTCTTGTGAGAAGTGGAGGAAGCTTTTGGAAATCATTTTTGTAGAAATATATCTGTAATTTGGTTCCTAGTTTGAGATCATTGAGTTTGAAATACACGTACAGTGAAGGATCATCGAATTCACCATCTTTGAGCAAATGATTAATATCTTGACCTTCTTGTTCCTTGATTGATATCAGCTTTCTTGACGTGTGCGCCTCCACCACCCACTTCATTCAAGAACACACAAAACCAATTCCAAATTAGATACCAAAATCTTCAGAAAGATTCAAAGTTTCATTTTCGATTAAATATATATATTTAAAAAGTTGCCTAAGAAAAAAAGAAGACTTTTTTTTTCTTCCTAACAATGTGGTAAGAACCATGATGCAGAAACTTATACATGTACAAACTATATATTCCATGAATATGCTATAGTAGATTCATAATAGTATTAATAACTTCACCGATTGAAGAAAAAAGAACGCTTTATGATGCATAAACGTTGTGACTTGTGTGCAGGATTCTTATAGTAAATACTTTTTATCCGGTTCAAGAAGCAGCTAAAGAATAAGACTTTCAATCCGAGACTCACACACATATACATATACATATATATAGGTACGTACATATGTACATAGAGAATCATATACTTATAAAAATATATTAAGATATATATGGGGAGAGATAAACATACCAGAGAGAAGAGTAGGAGGATGAGGAAGCTATTAGAGAGCGTAAAAGTAGAAGCCATGGATTTTATGATCTCTCAGAGAATAAGTTTCTTCTTTCTTCTTCTTCCTCTTCTTGATATGTTGACTTTTTGTTTTATAAAAAAGAGAAAAAAGAGTATTCAAGTGATCTTAATTAGATCTCAATGAAGTCTGAACACCCATCTCTGTATATATTTATAATAATCCATTTGCTCATGATGATGCTGACTTCTTCATTATTTTTAAAATTTCAAAGATTTATTCATTTATTTAATTTACACATAAAAGTAGACTGTCAACAGTTTTAATTCCATTATATTTGTATAATTATTAATTCTGAAGCCTGCAGCGTCTTATACATCGTCATTTAGTTTGAAACCGTAAAAGATATGGTGATAAAACAATTTGATATTAATCCAAAGAGATTGGTTCGATTGATTCTATAATGCAAAAAAAATATAGTTTATAGATCATCCTTTACGTCGTATTTGAAAAATAAAAGAACTAAATCTTGTTTGTATATTAATTATGCATTCGTAAACCTTTTTGAAAATTAGATATAGAATACTAGAGTATTCTGTAAAACAGTAAGATGTAATTGAAAATGATATTCATATAGTATTCGTGCCAAAATTTGGAATCTGTATTTGCATGTAGTCTCTAGCTAGAACAATTAGGGATCGCAGTATAAGGTAGATATGTGTAATGCGCCAAAAAAAAAGATCAGTTTTAGTAATTTATGAAAATTAACCACATCCATGTTGATATACAATATATCAGTTTTATGCAAAGGCCTCGAACAAAGTACATTCGATGAGTTAATTTTATGTAACATGTTATCAGAGCATACACGTGAATAAGTTAGCATTCTTCATATTTCATCTTTGAGAATTTGCTCGTAATATATCTTACCACCAATTATATATGAGTAAGATTACTTTAATTCAAAGACCATGTATTTGCTTGGTTACATATGATAGAACAATGTGGAAGATCCCTCGTAACGCTGATGTGTGAGCCTATTTTATCAGATGAATTTTTAGGGTGCCAAAAGGCTACGTGACAATTCGTCATAGGCTGATTTTTAAATGCTCATATATTTATGTTTAATTTAGATTGAATGCTTCTGATTTTAATTTATAATTTTTTAAAAAAGTATGTCATCCTCACGAAGTTTTGTGGTACTCTACAATAAATCTTGTGTTGACAATGTGAATGATAGACCTTTGGCGAATTCAAAAGGATTAAAACAAAAGAATACTATATTAGGACTATAAATAATAATAAAAAAAAAAACTAAAAGCCCATTGATCTTTCATTGAACTTAGTCGCAGTATCATTGACCTAATATTTTTTTCCTTTTCATAATTACACTAGTTCTACGGCGACAACCAACCCACTAAATAAAATCTTTGACTTTAATACATCACCCATTATGTTTTATCATCCGAATTTGCACGAAAATAAGAAGAGAAAAAAAAAATCAAAATGAATATTCATGTTGTGTGGAATCTATTTTTAGTATATGGATATGTATGTGGTTTTAATGGTTCTACGAAAAATAGAACCTATTTAAGGGAATTTCAACGTGCCGAGATTTGTTTAATGGTTTAAACTCCGTTGTCAAGATTTGAGTGCTACTAACACAAATCTTGCACTCAAATCTTGTAGCTTTGCATTAAACTCCCAAGCGATTAGATATATAAAATGAAAATCGAATGAATAGTGAAAAATAGATAAAAGTAAAAAAATCACTTCACAATTGTATTTTGATTTATGGTGATAATATATGAGTTGTTTCTCTTTTGATAATATACTTATATGTTCATGCAAAAGTGTAAAATAAAAGAAAAATCCAAAATCAACTTATGTTGATAAAAATATAGTAAAAATGTTAAAATAGTACTTATATTAAAACAGAGAATAAATATCCTATAGACAGCGGATATCCATTGTACTAATGAGCAATAGTTGTAATATTGTAGTACAGAAACACTAGTTGTAATATTGAGCATGATTGAGAAATATAAAATGACTATAGAATTAAAAGGCTAATTCCAACAAGTACATGTAGAAGTTGACTATAGGCTATAGCTATATATTTACTACGAATTGATAATTTCAAGAATCAACATTAAAATTTAGAGACAACAGTTAAGATATGCATGCATGACTTGATTGAACATTTGGTCACCACTCGATTGCTTCGTGTCATTCCACAAAGACATTATATTTTTTCTTACATCTGAAGATTTGTAATATTAGATCCCGAATAGCAACCATTCCGCACTGCAACATATTTCTCCAATAATAACAAAAATTTATACATAAACATATATATCTATTATTATTTGAACTGTAATATATTTTTTCCGTAATTGTTTCGTATGTCACTTTTCAAAATCTATATTGCGGTAAAAAATAACGGAAACTACCAAAATCAAAACCCGCAAATTTCAAACAACACATTTCAAAGTCTCTGGCGACAGAGTCCGACAACACATAGAAGACATAAATTTAAACAAACAACTAACATAAATGCTAAATTTAATATATTTTCATCTTCACAATTTAATAGTATATTTATACTATTCAACCATGCAACCAGTCAAATTTAGTATCGAACCGTTTTTTAAAACTATACCACCTTTTTCATTAATTATTTTTACCGCTTTTTTTTCAACCACTTTTCTATAAAACGCTCAAATTTTTTTAAACCAATTTGTATTAACGTGATTACCAATCGAACCTATTGTAAAACCATAACAACGTGAGAAATCGATTTCGCATGTGAAATGTTGTTTAAGCATTAATTTACATCATTGTTGTAAATCTTAAAATAGGTTTCGACTTTATCGAATCTATCATCCATATAAAGTTGACTTATTTATCATAGAGTTTTGCCAGAAACATAAAACTCATCAGTGTATAAAAACTTTTCATTTGCACCACAATTAACCAGGGGAAAAGTAAAATCATTCAACCCATCCATCTTATCTATACTCTTTATTAATTAGAAACCCCATAATATAACAAATTTTCAATTATCCACTTATGAGAAGCACTAAGATCAGCTTTTTCTTTATGACTTTCTTTCTAAAGCTAAGCTGGTTGTCGTGATTATCCTATCTTAATGGGAATATTGTAGAAGCGGTTTCAAATCTTTAGACATAATTCCATGGCCACTAAAAGTTGGCAAAGTTAAAATAAGATTTGTTAAATATGAGTGTACTTGGCCAAATACCATGTTGTTCAGATCATGACAAGAGAAATAATAGTTTATTTAAGTTCAAATCATAATCACAATACATCATTGCCTTCATGGACAGTTTCGTTGGAATTGAGAGGATCAACATCAAAACTAATGGTGGGTCTCATTAATCCATTGTTCTCTAGCCAATTAAACAGTTAGGTTATTTGCGTACTCTACTGGTGGTTGCCAAATCAATCTTTATATTCATAACTTGTAATTTTTTAAAAAAAAAAATATAGATGACTAGATAAAACGTGCTTTTGGTTTTCTAGTAAAGTTTTCCAAATCACATATGCGAAAGTAGGATATTTTCATTAATTATGTATAGCACCATACCATCTGAGAGCATGTCACAAGTCGACATGTGTAACTATATTACTTATAAACATATTTCATTGAATTAAATTTAAATATTTTTAAAATTCTAAAAACACAATAATCAAATATCATAAAAGCATAAATAAATAAAACTTCGAATTTTAGTAAAGATATAAATGATAAAAGTTAATTAATACTTTAAGTAATCTAATTTTTCATCATCGTCTTCTATTATATGTTTAATCAACATCTTCACCATTCTTTCATTATTATAACTACATCATCTAACATGTATTACGATAATTTACTTATAAATAAACAAACAATTTTACTTTTGTAAATATGTTTAAGAAAGAAAAAATTAAAGCATATTTGAAATGCTAATTTATATTTTCTGATATAAGACCAAATATGGATATAAGATATTAAACAACATTAACTCTTTTATACATGCATATACGCCAGTTTCTTTTTAAGGGCCTGACTGGTTTAATCGCAGCGGGTGCGGTTGCGTTTACATGAGTTTGTAGAAGCGGACGTTTGCGGTTTCTAGCGTTTTAAACGACTGGTTTAGTGTTTGCAAATGACTGTATTTGCGAAAGATTTACGACTGGTTAACCAGCGGGTGCATCAGCGGTTAGATAAAAAAATAACAAATATAAATATAATATATTATTATAAAAAGATATAAAAACACAAAAAAATTATATTGTTATAATAAAATATAAAAATATTGAACACGATTAATAATTAAAAACCATAATTAAAGTACTTAATAATTATTCAAAACCAATAAATTTTATAGTAGAATTCTTATTAATTATGTATTTGGTTCATCACTAAAAATTGTATCAAGTAATGTGACAAATTGTAAAAAATTCTTATTAATAATTTGTAGATCTTCCCGATTGCATCAAGTAAGTGAATTTTTTTTAAGTTCACTTAAAAATCATAATTATAATAGAGAAAAACAAAATAGAAAGGATAGTGTTAAAAAAATATATTTAGGGTTTGAGAACAGAGAATGTGATACAATATATATATAGGAGTAAATATATAATATTTATTTTTTTTCTAACTCAGCGATAATTTTTTTTAAAATTTTTTTTTTAATCACCCAAACGCAACCGCAAACGCTTGCGGGAAGCAGCTTTTGAAATCTGGCGATTTAGAGTGGTTGAGAGCGGTTCAGAGCAGGTTTCTTGATTGTTTTCAATCGCCAACAACCGCTACCACCCGCAAACGCAACGTTTGCAGGTAGTAGCGGGAGAACCAAACATCACCTAAATCTACGAAAAGTTATGTAAATAAAAAGATAACAAACATTCCAACTCTTTTTATGTTTCTCTTTAGTTCATTATTACCAAAATAGCTATCTTATTAATCTTGATTTTTTTCCAAGCTTTTTGTTGATATATGTTGGGAGTGTATTTTCCCCTAAAAGAAATACCTACAAATATGTTAGTGCCACGTGAATACAATGATGAAACAGGACATCCGAAATTAACTAAGGATGTGCCTATATATCTTTAATGTAATGTCTCATTGGCATATACTTGCTCTATTACATTACTCGAGTCTTTTTGACATAAACGTCAAAGGCTTTTTGAGAGATATCATACTAGTGCATGTCCCAATAACTTCTAATCGTTTGTCTTCTTGCGTATTCCAAAGGCCGAATCTCATTCCAACGAATGTGCATAATCAATTATAGAATTCTTCTTTGTTCTATATATACAATTATATAAGTATTATATATTCTTTAATACATATTAAATCTGGTGGTGTTGCTGTCTGAGCTGTAAATAATAGCTGATCGCTCCAGAGAAGAATAAACAAAACTCCTTACTCAGGCCACCCACCACTCTGAAGTTTAGTTTAAAGACAATATATATATATATATATATATATATATAGGTTACATATACACAATACAAAGTTGACCTTACAATATAATATTAAATGTTTTTTCAAATAAAAAATAAAATGCAAGGAGAGGAGAATTCTCATATATAAACTTTACCATCCAAAATTTTTAACATAGATATCGAAAAAAATCCTCAAACAACAACTCTAAAGTTAAAGCGGACATGAAGCAACAACGTTACTTGGTCGTTTTCTTGATCGTCCTTTTCAGCTTTCTCCTGGTAAAGCTTCTCCTTTACATTAGGACCCTAATAAATTAAGATCTTGTAATATACATACATTTTGAATTAATAATGTATATTTGTTGGTACAGTTTGTGAATCTCAGTGAAGGAAGATCAGGAAGAGGAGTTGCAGAGGAATATTGGAAGAAGATGATGAAGAATGAACCGTTGCCTGAACCAATCAAAGAGCTTCTCAGCAATCCGTTTAGGACAGGTCAAGAGATGTTCTTACAGGATTTCGACACCAAAACTGCTGCCCTCATCTACCAAAATCCTAATGAATAGCTAATTAAATATCTCTCATATATAAAAAATATACATGGCTCTGTATTTATGTGTGCAAGGATTTATTATACATACATGCTTGTAAATGTGTGGTTTGTTTGGTATATAACAGCTGCCTTGAGTTGATACACTTAAACAAAATATACTATGTTTAATGCAGAAATGGTAACCCTAGCTATAAGTGATATATTTTTTTTGTTTTTTACCATTTATGTGATGCGAGTCTTTGTGTTAGGAAAATTAGATTTGCTTAATGTTGTGTTGATATATAAATTAATATAAGGTGCTTTTTTGTGTTTCTTTTTTCTTTTTTCTTTTTTCTTTTTTCTTATATTTTGTAATTAATTACGCCTTGTGAAAAACATGATTAATTAGAGTAAATATCATCTCAACGGATCCTTTTTTCCCGGATAATATTTCTCTACATCTCAACTGTAACCAAAAATTTATAGTTTGTTCTATTTTATATTCCAAACAACAATTAGGAGGAAGAATCAGAATCTACATGTCAATCGGTGTACAACAATCGTGGGCTAGATTACTGGAGTAAATCCCAAATCCCAGTAAATTCGAAGAAGATAAACACTAGCTAATAGATAGAATCTTGATCTAATCAATGGGCTCTTCAACTAATAAGTACAGCCCACTACCAATTATGAAATAATAAGACAATATTAAACTATAATTTAATAATTATTAAGTAATCAATGTTAATGTCAAAAAGGAAAAAGAATTAATGTTCTAAAAAGAATTTGGGTATGTGTCGTAGAACGAATGTGCACACATATCCAAAGTTGACCCGCTTCACTTGTTTCCAACTTTTATGATGTTTTCTTTTTGATTAAATCTAACTTTTATTAATCTCATCTTGTTCTCAAAACATAACTTTTGGCCTGTCTTTTTCATAAATTAAAGTAACTCTCACGGAGAAAAGCCAACATTTTCGTTCTTTAAAAAGAAAATGAATTCAAATGGACCCCAACTGTAAAAGGGAACCCAACTCTGTTTTATGTATTTCCTACTTTAACTTTTTTTTTGTTTTTTTTGGACTTGAAGTTATCTACGTAATCAACATATCGTAACAATACAGAATCAAAAACCATTTAACAACGCGATACAATACCAACCTAAAAATTATGATAACCACTTATCCTATGTACATAATGAGAGTTTATTTTAAAAAAAAATTAACATATCAAATATACGTTTAAGATTCTTTTTTTTTTCCAATACGTTTAAGAATTTTTTTGCATACGCATAAATACTCTGAAACGACCATGGGTGGCACTTATGCTATTTTACACCTTACAAAACATCCTTGGGTGCACTCATAGTTTTGTAGTGCTTGGTTTTGTAATATTTAGAACAAAATGTGTTTCACACAAAGATTACTAATTTTATTAGATTGTTTTTTCCTTTTCTTTTGTCAGCGGAGAACACTGACCCTTTTACTGAAACATTTGGTGAAGATTGTTTAGAAAACAATTTTAATGAAACTTAATTTACTTATTCTACTCAATGCTCACTCCGTTCCTATAATGTTTTAGGTTTTTCACACAAACTAGAAAAAAACATAATTAGTTTAATGTTATTAACTTCACTTTCCTTCTCTCTATTGGGGAAAAATGAAAGTAATAATGATGTTGATACAAAACATCAATCTTTGTGGAAGAAGAAAAAACTAAAAATCTTATAGAACTAACTACTCTTACATTAACATAACCAATTATTGAAGTCTTCTTTTTTTTTACATACGATTATATAAGCCTGATATATTATTAATAATGCATATAAATGGTGGTGTCTCTTAAAAGATGTCAATTAGGGCCAAACTCGATATCCGGTCCGGCCTAAACTGATTCTTAAATTACTTGATTTTCGTTTAGATATATAAGCTTAAAGAAACCGGGTTTTCGGGTTACAGAGTTTTTCGGACTAGTTTGAAAAACCCCAAAATAATTAACATGATTTAGAATTTTAGTTAAAGAGTTTGTTTAAAACTTTAAATTTCCAAAAATAATAAGAATTTTGAATTCTTTTATTCAAATCTTGACTCTACTCTATTTTTTTTTTTTACCATCAGTCTTGACTCTCGAAAAAGTCCGGAATAACCCTATAATCATGTTGGAGCCAGATGTGAATTTAAAATATAGACTCCATTTTTTAATTTTATTTTTGTGATCGAACCAAATCGAATTTTTATTGGGAAAAATGTCCAAAAAAACCTGAACTTTCAAAATCTGGACGCTTTAATCCCCAACTTCAAAAATACCGTTTAAATATTAAAGTTTTCGTTGACTTATTCCATTATTATGTAACTTACGTTGACTCGGTAAAAAAAAAATACCGTTAAATCAAAAATTTACGGAGTTAAATGTCCGTTATTTTTCGTTAACCTCAAAACGGTGTCGTTTGAACATACGCCTACACTACCAATTGAGCTGGGACGTTTTAATTGTTATGTTACGTACAAACATACATAAATATATATATTAACTTAAAATCCCCAAAAAAAAATTAGGGTTTTCTCCATTCTTCTCTACTATATCATCATCTCTTCCTCCGCCTCCACTCCGGCGAGTCAAACAATAGCGGTGGCAACAACATCTCCTTCTCATCCTTACTCCTCCAAGTCACCATTACCAATCTCTAGGTTCACCCTTCCTTTTGCCATAAACCCCAACAAATCGTCCTCCTCCTCCTCTTCCTCCTGCCATCGCGATATTCAAACCTCCCTTTTTTCTTTTCTATTTCAATTTCTGGATTATTATATGATGATTTTGCAACTTTCCATATATAGAAATAGAAAGAGATAGACTAGGCGGAGTATTAGCCAGTTACCTCTTAGCCTTTTAAGGTTCCTTAAGAAATATGAATAAAAGATTTATAAATAGTTACTAAATATGAAATAGTAATAAATAACGTTTCCGCGTTCTCAACACAACCACCAATGTCAAGTCACTTCGTCTACGCTGAGGAATCCGAGTGTTATCCGAGTTTCTTACCCTGATTTCGCTTCTGGGTCGCCGTCATTTCGTGATCGGAGCTTAATTCTGGCGATGGAGGAGTGGTGGCGGAGGAAGAGATGATGACAATGGAGAAGATTGGAGAAAACTCTTAATTTTTTTTTTTTTGGATTTTAAGTTAATATATATTTATGTATGTTTGCAACTTAACAATTTAAAACGTCTCAGCTCAATTGGTAGTGTAGGCGTATGGTAGTCTCAGAGGTAAAAGGTTCAAGTGTGGATGTTGATTATTTTTTTAAAACCAAAACGATAATATCGAACATTTAACTCCGTAAATTTTTGATATAACAACATGCCTTTTTTAACCGAATCAACGTAAGTTACATAATAATGGAACAAGTCAACAAAAACTTTAATATTTAAACGGTATTTTAGAAATTAGGGATTAAAACGTCCGCCTTTTTTTTGTCATTTTTCCCAATTTTTATTTATGCAGACTTTACAGATTTCAGAGTAAACCAGAGAAGAATAGACAAAAATCCTTACTTAAGCGGCCCACCACTTTGAAATTCAGATAAGGAAAAAAGAAAAATTAGGTAATGCACAACACAAAGTTGACCTTGCAGTGATAATATTAAATGATTTTTAAACAAAACAAATAAATGCAGAGAGAGGGAAATTATCACTGTTATCATGAAAACAACTTCTGTTGTCAAAAAAAAAAAAAAAACAACTTCCTTTAAACGGCTCTCTATAAATATAAATTTAAGCACCCAGAGATTTAACATAGATCAGAAAAATCCTAAAACAACAAAACAAAAGTTATAGGAGACATGAAGCAACAACGTTACTTGGTCGTCTTCTTCTTCACCCTTTTCAGCTTTCTTCTGGTAAAGCTACTTCTTTAATTATATTAAAACCCTAATAAAGATCTGAAATATACACACATATATATTGAATGTTGTATGTATTTTGTTGGTACAGTTTGTGAATCTGAGTGAAGGAAGATCAGGAGGAGGAGGAGTTGCAGAGGAATACTGGAAGAAGATGATGAAGAATGAACCGTTGCCCGAACCAATCAAAGAGCTTCTTAACAATCCGTTTAGGACCGAACAAGAAAGGTTCATACAGAGTTTCGATACCAAATCTGTTGTCATCATCTACCACAATCCTAATGAATAGTTCATTAAAACCTCTCTCACATATATCTATTTATATGTGGCTCTGTGTTTGTGTATGTATCGGTTTATACATGCACGTATATGTGTGTTTCATTAGGTAAATAACAGCTGCTAGCTTGAGTTGATAACACTTAAAACTAAATATATATTCTGTTTAGTGCAGAAATGTTAACCCTAGTTAAAAGGGTACCATTAATGTGAGTGAGTCTTTGAGTGGTGAAAATTATATCTGCTTCACATTGTTTTGATATATAACTATACAGTGGTGCCTCTTGTGTCATTTTCTTATATATTCTGAAATTGTTTAACTATGTCACATGATAAAAGATGATCAATATGAGTAAATCTCATCTCAACGGGGATCTTTTTTCCCCCAGATAATTTTACTCTATGAGAAGTTTTATATTTGTACGTCTCTAAATGGAAAGTTATCGAAAGAAGTTTTATATTTGTACGTCTCGAAAGAATGTTCTTCAAAATGGAATCCAATCATTACATTTTTTGTATGCTAAATAGCTAATGAACCATACAAAAAAATGTAATGATTGGATTCCATTTTGAAGAACATTAAAAATTCATCAACATTTATCAATTAATACCTTAATAAACATTAATTTATTGTATACTCAAATGAAAACTAATATTCATAATTCAATAAGATGTGTCATATGGAAGGTCATCGTGGTCTTCAAACCGACATTGGATAAATTATATAAAAGTCATTCTTAAAGCGAAACAAAGTAAGAAAAACAAGAAAAATAAAATAATGAAACAAGTCTTTTCATAAATGTAGTGGACAACAAATGTCGTGAGTGCAGAGAAAAAGAGATGCATAATAATAACACAGGCCACAAACACCGACCAGTCCAATTCGGTTTTTATTTATTTATTGAGATTCTAATGTTTTTTTTAATAATTTACCAGAGAAACAACAGATTTACAATATGGTAAAAACCTCAAAGTGTGAAGTAAATAACTGATGAGAGAGCAGAAGTAAATAAATACTTTCAGCATTCACATCCTGTTGACCTCTGTGGATTGCTGGTTCCAACATCGATTGTGTCTGGTAAGTACCTATAAGATCAAACATCAACAAGTTTCAGACAAAATCTTGACTTATCGACCAATCCACAAAGCCTATGATGGTGATTGCGTGTTTTGAACTTACATCTCTTCCTCTTCTCCACTTTTCATTGCGTTCTTAGTTATGCACAGGAACGCGTCTTCCACGTTGGTGCCTTCTTTAGCTGAGGTTTCATAGTATGGAATGTTTCCTTTTGAAGCACACCAAGCTCGAGCTTTCTTCTCTGAAACCTGAAAAATTCAAAAAAGTGACTAGTATCAATGCAAAGAGATTTCAACTTTCACGGTTGTTAATTACTACACGGAGATTATACACGTACCACCCGACTGTTTCCACCATCTACATCGATCTTATTACCGATAACAACAAAAGGAAAGTTCTCTGGATCTGAAGGACTTGCCTGCAAATCATAATTACCCGCATTAAAGCGAAGTTCTTTTACTGAATCTACTGGGAAGAGAGCATAGATCTATATCTATACCTGAATCAGAAATTCTTCCCTCCAGTTGTTGAGATCCTCAAATGATTTTGCAGAGTTGACATCATATACAAGAACACAGCAATCAGCACCACGATAAAATGCTACACCAAGACTCTGAAACCTTTCCTGACCAGCTGTATCCCAGATCTGTTAAAAAAGCAAGAAATTAGCTCCTAGGGTGAACCGTTTCAAAATTGTATATGATGCCGAAGCAGACCCCTAAAGAATCACATTAGAAACCAGGGTGAACCGTTTCAAAATTGCAATGACACACAAGAATCCCACAGAACTAGAGATTTCCATTGGCATAAGATGAGACTGCAGGGGACTTAATCTACTAAGGAGTCAAACTCATACCAATGCACTAAGCAAGCAAAAACTACTCCAAGACAAAATAAGAAAGTAGTTTACTGACAAAGTGCTGCTACAACAAACCTGTAAAGTGAAAAGCCGGTCTTCAAACTGTACTTCCTTAGTCAAAAAATCGGCCCCAATGGTTGCCTTGTACTGGTTGCTGAACTTTTTGTTAACATATCTAAAGGTATGGTGTTAAAGTGAAACAGAAACACAAACTAATCTAAGTCGAAAAAGGAGGGATTATTAGTCACAAAACAAAGACCAACGAATTTAGAAAACCATTGTAGTATCATATCCTTAACTCCATTCACACAATCAAGGATACTGATTCATCAAAGAGGTCTTGCCAACCCTACAAAATTACAGATTCAAATTCCCAATGAGTCATAGCCTGAATAAAGATAACAATAGACTTTTGGACTAATAGCTCAACAGTTTCACTAGGCATCACGACATATATAACATACCCATTCTCACTCACCAAGAAGAAAATTATACCCAAGACGAGTTAACAATCCCATGATTGCTAATACTCGACCTAATGATTTCTCATAAAAGATTACACTTATAACAGCAGGATTATACAAATCTTGGATATGATACAAAGTCAAAAAAATAGACAAGAACACCAAATCTGAATCATACTGAGAGAAAAAAAAAATCAGACATGACCTTAAATAGCAGCATCACTACTTGAGACAAATTTCGAAACTAAAGAGCTTACGAGATAGCTAAAATATTCCCCAATTGCTGTAATTTGATTAAAAACTTCCCACCGAGAACTAAACAAGTGTTTACAAATTCAATCCAATAAATTATAAGAACAATTGAATCTAAAACATAAGAGATCACCCCGACTCAGACCGAGTCCAATCATAAGTAATTCACAAAACTCGACTAATATCTTCAAAATTCATACCCAGATAAATTACTTTCTTACTGATCGAAGAGACTAAATCACCATGTAGTAGCAGATACATACATACATAGAGAGAGAGTAAGTCGCTGGAAAAACTGACCCGCTATCACCGAGGATGATGACTTTGAGGAGAGTCCTTCTACGAGAAGGCATCGAATCAGTAACGATGATGGAGAGATCTGTACAGGACAAGAGAGAGCTCTGCGATTTCTGGGTTTTTGGAGAAGACGCTCTTTTGTTTCTTTCTTCTCTTTCTCTCCTTTGCCCCTTGAGCCTAATAATGGAGTCGATTTCTGGGATGACTTTATAGGTTAGAGTAATTTCTTTTCTAACTTTCATCTTTCGTTCTTTACGACATGACTATTTTATCCTTTTTCTTTTTTTTCTTTTTTTTTAATGTAGGATAATTGTGATACATTATATAATTAATGATTTATCAAAGATGAATACTTTAAACATTATATAAATTTATGATAATGATTTTTCTATATTTAAAATACTTCTTTGTATATTTTTAATAGTTAATTCTTGATAAGTTTTTGAATCCATAGGTTTTGATATAATTTCTTCTGATTCTTCTTCGTTTTTTAGTAACCTTATGCTTTTTCTAGATGGTGCATGATTTACTTCGAATTTTAAAATAGGTTGAAATATGTCAATTACTTTAATTCGTTATGTTTTTTCATAGTTTATACTATGGTATGAATTACTTAATGCATAGTTTATCTTATATGATATTGTAAAAGGATGACTTCCTTCTTTGAATAATTTTCTTTCAAATTTATATTGTAAAATTATTGATTGATTAATATGTCTATCTTGTAAAGGCAATCCTATTTGTAGTGTTAAGTCAAATTTAATTTTTCCATATTTTAAATTGTTAGTTTCTACTGCGATTATTTTATCATTTTTATCTGTTATTCTATTATCAATTAATCTTAGTGTTATTGGTGTGTTTATGTTTTCTATAAATGTTCCTTTTATTATAAATTGAAATGTATTTAGATGAATATATTTTATCGATGATCTTTCGGATGCGCTTTTAATTGTTGACATACTTCTTTTCATTTGATCTAAATTAATTAAGGACAACATTACTTACCCTGATGCATCTTCTATAGGTATAGACTCTTCTCCGGACATTACGCCATATTTTACAATGTTTTTTCATCCGATTTTTTTATATTATTGTTTGAGCTTATAATTTGTAGTTTTTTCGATATCAAAATCTTCTTTATCTATTAATTTTTGATCTAGATCTATACAGATATCTTCAAAGAATTTTTGTTCATTATCTATGCTAGAAATTATTCTTACCGAATCATCTGAGTATGTTATATTATTCATTCTATTTAGTTTTGTTTTCCATATCGTTGTATTAACTCTCTTAATCTATGTTCTTCCTTTATAGAGGATATTTCTGATTTTACAAATTCTGATAAATTTATAATTTGTGTTATACTTGATAATTTTACATCAATATTCTTGGTCGAATATATTTTATAACTTAATTTCTTTATCTCTTTGTTTATTGTTTTTAAATGTTTTAATCTATTTAATAATACCTGGTCTGTGTTCGTTGATGTTGATCTTTTGCTCTTCATGCTTCTTTTATCGTCGTTGCTTTTTTCTTCTTATTGTTTTGATTTTTGGATAGGTTCAGGATATAGGGCGTCCAGAGCTTTACCTCTCGCCTTCTAACCGTCAGAGCTTCACCTCTCGGTTAGATGTATCACCGTTCTGGGATACTATCCTTACTTAAAGCTAAAACTGTTTTTTGTTTTAGATAGAGAAAACTTTTATTTCATTCAAACTTGATATCCTTTCAAATGAGAGGATAGTGCCTTATATAGGCAGATACATTTTCTTAGGGGCAAAGTTGCTCCATAAGAATTTGACGCATGGCTACATAATTGCCATTCCTTTCTGACGCGTGATCTTTTTCTGGACCACCCTTTACATTATGACTTTTTGGGAGCACTATCTTTATTGACGCGTGGTTAGGTACCACTCAAACTTTTTGTGACATATAATCACATGTCTTCTTCTGCCGACGCTACATTATTGCCGACAAGGTCTTATTCTTCTTTAGATGTGGATCCCTCAGTAGACCCTTCTTTGATGATCTCTGTCTCTTTGCACTTATCGCAATGTTGTTCTGGAAGATCTTTTAGCATTTCGCATGTGATGTATTTATCTTCTTCTAGAAGTTCTTTGAATGGACCATTGCTCTGAGCCATCAACATGCTTATCCTTCATAGGGCTTTCATGCCATCTTCTACTGCTGGTGTTTTTGCTAGGGAGTACATGACTACCGCTGGACTTGAGTAGTTGACCCTATAATTGATTTTCTTCTCGTAATCTTTCAGGATTTTGTGACTGTGCATCACTGCTGCTCTTATCGAATTATACCAATCATCTTCAGAAAAAACTCATTTTTCCATTCTTGCAGGGTAATTGTTGTTTGATATACCGATCTGTAAAACTTGGACCGGGCTGATCTTGATTTCTCCATTAACTTCGTACGGGAGTGTTGCTGCAAATCTAATAAAGATTCCTCGTTCTTTGGCAAACCTTGTAGAGTAGGTTCTGATTGCCTGTTGTAGACCGATGGGAAGTTCTGAGATTTGCTTCATCTTATTGATGTATAAGGTGTCTATTAAACCACAAACATAGAAATTCTGGATTAATAGTGCTCGTGAGCCTCCTCTGGTTCCAACTGGATAGAACCTCATTGTTGTGTGGACCTCTGAGTATCCTGTGATCATGTCTTTCAGTTTTTGATATAGCTCTAATGTCAGCTTCTTCATTTCTGCCTTTTGTTCTACGGTTGGGATTGCTGTAATAGTAATTGGTTTTGGTCTTTTTATCTCCATAGTATACATTGGCTTCTTGTCTTCACTCTTACTGAGAAGCTTTTCTTTAAATGTACTTGATTCTTCGAAAGCTTTCTTGGCTTCCTCCATTGTTGTATATGACTTGTGAGTCACGTTTTTTCCATTGACGTGGCTGTTGACGATGTGCCAGTCGTTGTATATACCCCTGAAAGGTCCGTCAAAGATGATGTAAACCTTCTTCTTCTTGATCTGGGGCTTTGGTTCCTCTTCTTATTCTTCTGTAACTTCTGCTCATTTTTGTCTGTTTAGTGAGACTCTAATGGATGCAAGGTCGTCTTGTTGTTCTGAAACATTTGATGTTGGGATGATTGATGTTGTTTGTTGTTGAATGACATCTTCTCGGTAGTTTCCTCCAAGTTTTTCTAGAATTTGTTTTAGTCTTCACTCTCCCCCCCGGATAACCGCGAGTTACTGAAGAATGAGCTGTTCTTTTTCTTGTTTATGTCTGAGCTGGTTGGCGATTTGTTTCTTTAAGGCCTTCATTCTCTTGTTAGTGTATCTACTAGACTGTTTTCTGATGACTTTACTGTTCTGATGTATGGCTGAAAGCCTGAAACTGGTGAAGCTTCAATTGCCACCGAATAAGTCTTCCTTTTCCATGGTCTTCGTGAAGTTTGTATCTCCAAAAACCTGATACATAGGTACTGTCAATTCTAAGTTCGAATCGAGTTCCCATTATATCTATCTTCCATTTTTAAAGTACTCGTAGTCAATCTAGAGTTTTTTTTTCTTGGATAGGATAGTTTAATTCCGAAGAACTGAAAGTTCCTGAATTGTGCCGACATATTCGTTTTGGTAAACGATTAATGTTAGCTATTCTGTGACTACTGGTATCTTCTTCGATACTCTGTCTTTCAATAGTGTATAACTTATTGATTCTAGAGATACCGTCGTAGGTACTAGGTACCAATAGACAAATAGTCTTTCTGTAAGGATAATTCTTTTTTATCTTTTATGGGTATTCCCATATTATCTAAGCCTAATAGCTTCTTTCCATTTGGAATGGCTAAAAGATATCCTGCCCAAACTTCGTTTGAAGCATCTGTTTCTACAATAAGAAAGTCCTTAATTGTAGGATTATATAATTCAGGAATTATTTGAATTTGTTCTTTTATTCTTTTTACCGTTTCCGTATTTTCGTTAGTCCATTTCCATGATATTTTCTCAGATATTTTTTCCTGTAAGTTTCTGATATGCTCAAATCTAATACCCTAAAGTATCTAAGCAGTCGCTATAGTATTTTAAGGGTCAATCCACAAGGACTCAAGATAACACTCAATAGATTCAGAAATATGAATTAAGCTAAGCAAAATAAATGAAACTAAGAACAACAAAAAATAGGTAGTAATTCAGTGGAGGAAAACGCTAGGCTTAGGGAAACTTGCAGGCAAATCAGAATTATCAAATCAAATCAATTGGCAGGAATATATTAAGCTCCGCTTTTAAACTTGAAACACAGATGTAAAGTAAACCAACTTTCTTTGCGAAAACTATCTATGCCTAAACCTAGAATTCCAAATTTCTTTGCAAATTCTATGAATTTAAACAAGCATTAAAGTTCAAGTTCAATTGTTCACAAAATCCCTAAACCAAATTTCTTTGCGAATAGGGCTTTTGCTCACCAAACACTAGATCAGGCAATCAATCACACTTTCGTGTCAATCAAACAACCTAAAATCAGATTCTAATTCGCGAGGCTAGAATCAGCATTAATTTCAAGTCTAGGTGAAAAGCTCTATAGATTATTATTCCCTAACAATTAATTCAGATCTAATAATTCATCAAATACCTTTAAGCAACCCTAATCCTAACAGGAAATCTACTCAGACATGGTGAATGCAATAAACATCATTAATAGAATAGATATCATAAAATAATGAAATAGAGTAAGAATACAAAGAGCTTCTAGAATTCTTCTCCAAAAACTCAATTGCAGAAAACTCTATCTCCAGAAATCACAAGGTATCTTTCTGGAGGCTGCAAAACCTAATTAAATAGCTAATCAAAACGTTTTGGAGTTATCTCGAAAAATAAGGAAAACTTCTGGATAATCTTGGGGTTTGTTTCGCGTTCTGGTCACTGGCATCGACCGATGCTGTAAGTGGTATCGATCGATGCCAGGTTCTTTGGTCGTGGTTCTCCCAAACGAATGGTGTCGATCGATGCTCCTCGGTGTCGATCGATGCTCCTCAGTGTCGATCGATGCTGAGCTTGTTCCCGAACGGCTTCAACTCCAGATTGCTTCAAAAGCTTCCAAATCCTCCAATTAGCTCCATATGCGCCTATAGCTTGAAAAGAACCTGGAAGACTCTAAAACTAAAGAAAAGACTCAACAAAAAGGACTTATATCATGGTTAAAAGTGGGTAAAAAACATGATATATCAACTCCCCCAGACATAGTCTTTGTTTGCCCTCAAGCAAACAGAAAACCAAACAGAGAAAGAGGTTTGAAAACATGGAGACTCACTTTTTTTTCTTGAGACGTAGTAATAACCCTCTTTCCAAGCTCCTAGTTGTCACCTAAACAGTTTCAGATCGGACCACCATGTACTTCTCCTTAGGCCATTGCAGTTTCCCATTATCCACTCATTATCTCACAGCATCAATCGTACTAAATCCTTCATTGTCGTTTCATCACTGATGTTGATATTCATGAACCTTCTAGATTCTTCCTCATGCGATATCATGACTAAGGAACCACCCAAATTTTATACTTTGGTATTGATTTCTTCTCCCCCAGACTTATCTCTTTTTATGCTTCGCATACACAAATCAAGGTTTGAGACGCGAGTATTGATGGTGATGGCCACCTAATCCCCGATTCTCCCCTCTCAAAGTGTCAAAAGTCTTAGGCGAATAATGGGGTCTTAGGAAATGTTCCTATCCTCGCTTCAGACTTTTGTGTGATCATTCCTTATCCAAGTAGAACAATAGGATCACAGGAAATATTCCTAGCCCTCTACTCGGCGGAAATCATCTCATCTTTTATGCATTTTATGTATCATTATGTGTTAGGGGAGAGGTCTACCATATTTATCAAACGCATGGGTTCCTTTGCCAGATATGAATGATGAATCAAGTTCAGTGAATACCAACCTCAGGAGTGAAGTGCAAAATTGGCTCAAGTTTAGAAGAAATTTGCTGGAGACATGGGTGTTTCCTGGTCAACTGGTTAGCCTTTAGATTTTTCATTAGTCGATCTTAGAGCTGGTTCTGTGACAATGGTTACTCAAAAACAAATTCAGGACACTGAAATCAAGCAAAGGTTCATAAGCTCCAACAAATTTGACTCAATAAAACAAAAAATTTGACTCAAAAAGACTCAAAATGGACTGACTCTAAGATAAACAAACACAATGTCAGTAATCACCTCCCCCAGACTTAAAAAACACTGTCCCCAGTGTAATCAAGCCTAGAGGAAGCAAAAGAAAGCACATGAACAAAATGGCTTAAAAAAATTCAAAGGTACCGTGTGAAATGGTGGGTATCGATCGATACTAAAAACCGGTATCGATCGATACTGAGGGAGTATCGACCGATTCTAGTCAAGTATCGATCGATACTGAGGTCCTTTGTTGCGATTCTGAAACTTGAGACCGTGTCCTACTGAAGTCAAAAGTTAGGTGAAGTAACTGTTAGATCAGAGAGCACAGTTAGAAGCAACATAATCAAAAGATAGCCATAAGTTCAAATAAGTACTGACAATGAGATTAGACTAGTTCAGAAAAGAAAGCAAAACAAAAGAAAAGAAGAGAAAGGGAAATGTGAAACCCAGGAACAGAAACTAGTTTGAATCCTCATCATCATCGAACTCTGAAACAGCGTAGCGCGAAGGACCGGGAGTGGAGTGATCGGCGTCAGTGGACGACATGCAGCGGCAGCAAGAAACAGCGGACCAGATGCTCTGAAGACTCTCCACGACGTACCTCTGAAAGGTAGCTGTCTCCATGGGTAGCTCTGGTGGTGGAGAAAATGAAGGAGCAGGAGCAGACGTCTGATGGCGCTGTGATCGACGAGGCTGACTCCCAGCAGAGTCAGCGGCTGGTGTCTCGTCTGCAGCGACAGGAGCGGATGGAAGCTGGCGTGGTGCGCGGACATGGATCGAAGTGCAACCGAGAAGGGTGAGTGCCAATGGAGGTGAGAGCGCAGTTGGGGAGCTGCACAAAGAGCTCTCCATCTGTCGTGGGCAGGCACCAGCGGCGAGTGGCTTTCAACCAACGCATATGCTGCATGTTCTTCTCATCCATGAGCTAGCGAGTAGTGACTATCGAGCAGGCTGATGTGGAAATGCCAAAGTGCTCGAAGATAGGAGTGAGAAGGCTGCCGACGGACTCAGTCTTCCGTGTTGTGGCGTAGTTGTGACCAGAGAAGGGCTTGGTCTTCAGAGAGACCAGATGGTGCGCAAAGATAGTGCTAATGTTGACCGCGAGGTTCAACTCGGGCCACTCAAACCTATCCTCAGGGATTATGTCACCAACTGCCTTGTACATCAACATTAGCTCTGAGATCCTCAACTTGTTCGGCTCCATCTTGTAGAGGAGAGTGGTGCTCAGAAAGCGGGCAATGCAACGCAGAGTCGGGTGGCGGATATCGATCTGGGTAGAGGTCTTGGAGCTGTAGGCGCCAAGACCAATGTGGCGCCAAAAGTTCTGCAGATCCTGAAACTGGGAAGGGAGAGCTATCTACTGAGGATAAGGGTCGAATCCGTAGATAGCGCAGAGATCAAGAATAGGCAGCCTGTAGCGAACCCCTCTGATCAGGAAAGTCAATGTGCCCTCTGAAGCAGTGTGGCGAGGAACTGATGCACGAGGTCTGGGTAAAGATCATACTTCCGCAAGTAAAGGGTGCCCAATCCAATCTTGTCGAGCATGGCAGAAAGATCAACGTCGATGCCTAGATGACGCATGGTGTGAGGATCGACGAAATGAGTAGGCAGGATGACGACGCGTAGCCACTCGTTGTAGAACAGAGTGTCATAGTCGTCCCACTCCTCAGCTATGGGCCTGTAAATGCAAGCCTCACTCTCAGTCTCATCCTTGGGCAAACCTGCCCAATCTCGTCGTGGAACGATCCTCTTCCCCTCCAACTTAGGCCAGGGAGGCCTAGCAACAGGTACATGGGTAGAAGGAGATGGTGAGCATCGCGGCGCAGGCCTCAGATTACTGATGTGAGCGTCAATGAAGCTCTGACGACCAGTGTCCTCTGTGAAACCGCCCTTCAAGACTCTGTAGCGATCGCCGGTCAGAATGGCAGTGATGATTCCGGTGTGCCAATGGGAGTCATAGAATGCCTCCACCTCATCTTGGAGATCAAAGTTGCGGCGTGGAGGGTTGGAACCGGAAGCGTCATCCTGTCGTGTCCTCTTGCGGGGAGCCATCTGAGAAAATTCAAAACGAAAACAGAAGTTAGAATGGCTCGTACGTCAAGTGAGTGCAGGCATCGATCGATACCAAGGGGTATCGATCGATGCTCGAAGATTAGGCATAAAGTCCCGACAGATTGCATCACAAAATCCATTCTGTTACAGGTCGGGTATCGATCGATACCAAGGGGTATCGATCGATGCTCGAAACAAAATCGCGGAGTTCATCACATATAGCACCCAGTTTCCAATCTATCATCCTAAATTCGAATCCCTAAATCTACTCCATCCCTATCATATCCATTCTCATCCTAATATGGCAATTTCATTCACCTATAGCTAATGATGACAAGAAACAGAACCAAAGCTTCACAGCAAAGGAAACCCCAAATCGAATCTGCCAACACATCTAAAAGGATGAAATCGAGTACATTACATGGTAGATCGAAGGTATGATAAATGGAATGACAATGCACTCAAAAATCAGAGTGGAATAGGATTTGAAATCGAAGAAAACTATGAAGAAACGAAAAAGATGTGAGAGGGTGAGAGGAACAAGGGCGGCGTCGAGCGATAAAAGAGATTGAGAGATTTAGCAAAAGACCCGAGGGTTTTATAGAAAAACTTACTTGGGTGCTGAGTATCGATCGATACCGTAAGTGGCATCGATCGATGCTCAGCGTATAGCACAACTCCCTTTAGGCCAATGGTATCGATCGATACCAAGGGGTATCGATCGATGCTCGTCATCTGGACCTGGTTCCACGTGAAAACACAACACAAAAACAAAACCAACAAATCAAAATAAAGATTATGTACAGACTTACCAGTTGGTTGCCTCCCACTAAGCGCTTGTTTAATGTCATTAGCTTTACATGGAGATCAGTCAGGCAGTGGGTGGCTCAGCCAGAGGCACAATGTGCCCATCTGGAATGGTGGCGTTCGCCCAATAGTGTTTCACCCTCTGTCCATTGACAGTGAACTCCTTGCCTTCAGCACTCAGCAACACTACAGCACCATGAGGGCGGACTTCCTTGATCGTGAAGGGACCTGACCAACGAGACCGCAATTTCCCAGGAAACAATTGCAAACGAGAGTTGTACAGAAGTACCTGGTCATTTGGTTCAAAGTGTTGGGAAAGGATCTTCTTGTCATGATAAGCTTTGGTCATTTCCTTGTACAGCTTGGAATTCTCATAGGCGGAGTGTCTGATCTCATCTAACTCATTCAACTGAACCAATCGCCTTTGTGCAGCAGACTTGATGTCGAAATTCAAAAGTTTTGTAGCCCAGGCTGCTTTGTGCTCTATCTCAACAGAAAGATGGCACGTTTTTCCATACAGCAAATGGAATGGTGTTGTACCGAGTTGCGTCTTGAACGCTGTTCTGTAGGCCCAGAGAGCGTCGTCGAGTTTCAGCGCCCAATCCTTCCGTGTAGCACCAACTGTCTTCTCCAGGATCTCTTTGATCTGTCTGTTGGAGACCTCTACTTATCCACTGGTCTGAGGATGATATGGCGTGGCAACGCGGTGGTGTACACCATACTTCCTCAGCAGCTTCTCGAAGATCTTGTTGATGAAGTGAGTACCCCCATCACTGATGACAACTCTGGGTACTCCAAATCGTGGGAAGATGATAGTCTTAAACAGCTTGAGGTCCACGGCAGAATCGTTGGTAGGGCTAGCTATTGCCTCTACCCACTTAGAGACATAGTCGACGACGACTAAGATGTAGCGGTTCTGTCGCGATGGAGGGAATGGTCCCATGAAATCGATACCCCAGCAATCAAAGACCTCGACCTCCAGGATGAAATTCTACGGCATCTCGTGGCGCTTGCTGATCTTACCTCGTCTCTGACACACATCACAATGAGAAATGAAAGTGTGAACATCCTTAAACATCGTAGGCCACCAAAAACCGGCTTGCAGAACCTTAGAGACCGTCTTGAATGTAGCAAAGTGCCCAGCATACTCAGACGCATGGCAATGAAATAGGATTTTCGGTACCTCAGACTCAGCTATACACCTTCTATAAATACCATCAGAACAGTGCTTGTACAAATATGGCTCATCCCAGAAGTAGCGTCTGACATCTCTCATGAACTTCTTTTTCACATACTTCTTTAGGTACTTTGGTTCAAGATCAGCAGCAAGGTAGTTGGCGATGTCGGCGTACCAAGGTTCAGCAGCAGAAGTGACTGCCAAAGATTCCTCAAATTCAGACTGATCTGCAGACAAATCGGTGGTGGTGAGTCTCTGGTATCGATCGATACAAAGGGAGTATCGATCGATGCTTGAATCGTGAACTGAAGGTAGCAACGCTTGAGGTATCGATCGATACTCCCATAGTATCGATCGATGCTTATCTTCTTCAACGGCAGATTCGAAGCAGAACCAGTCTCAATGAAGTATATTTTCTCCTCGGGCAAAAAATCATCAATGGGAACCTCTTCACTGATCCTCATGCGCGAGAGATGATCTGCAACGCCATTCTCTACTCCTTTCTTGTCCTTGATTTCTATGTCAAAACCTTGGAGTAGCAAAACCCATCGACACAACCGAGGCTTCATATCCTTATTCTGCAGCAGGTACCTAAGAGCAGCATGGTCAGTGTGCACAATCACCTTACTTCCTATCAGATAGGAACGAAATTTCAATTTCTCAAAGGAGAACACAACAACAAGCAGTTCCTTCTCAGTGGTGCTGTAGTTCCTTTGGGCGTCATCTTGTGTTCTGCTAGCATAATAGATCACATGCAGCTTCTTGTCTTTCCTCTGTCCCAGAATAGAACCAACAGCATAGTCACTCGCATCACACATGACCTCAAAAGGAAGGCTCCAATCTGGTGGTTGCACAATAGGAGCAGAAACCAATACTTCCTTGATCATCTCAAACGCAGCAAAAACACTCTGGTGTAAAATCAAATGTGACATCTTTGCACAGCAGAGCAGTAAGCAGGCGGGCTAGTTTGGAGAAATCCTGAATGAACCTGCGATAGAACCCGGCATGACCAAGGAAACTCCGAATATCCTTCACTGATGTAGGCGGTAGGAGGCTTGTCATGACCTGAATCATCGCCTTATCAACCTCAATCCCAGCTTTAGAGACCTTATGTCCCAGAACGATGCCGTCTTGGACCATAAAGTGGCACTTCTCCCAGTTCAGAACTAGGTGCTTTTCCTCACAACGCTGAAGTACCTTGCACAAATTATCCAGGCATCCCTTAAACAAAGACCCATAAACAGAAAAGTCATCCATAAATACCTCCATGAACTCTTCGATCATATCTGAGAAGATGGACATCATGCATCTCTGAAATGTAGCTGGAGCATTGCACAACCCAAATGGCATTCTCCTGTAGGCAAATGTGCCGTAGGGACAAGTGAAAGTCGTCTTCTCCTGATCATCTGGATGTATTGGGATCTGGAAGAAGCCTGAGTACCCATCCAGGAAGCAATAGTAAGGGTGACTAGCCAGCCTTTCTAGCATCTGATCAATGAAGGGCAATGGGAAGGGATCTTTCCTTGTCGCAGCATTCAGCTTTCTGTAATCGATGCACATGCGATGCCCAGTGATTGTTCTCGTCGGAACCAGCTCATCTTTCTCATTCTTCACCACTGTGAATCCTCCCTTCTTAAGAACAACATGAACCGGACTGACCCAACTACTGTCAGAAATGGAATAGATGACTCTTGCTTCCAGCAGTTTCAAGATCTCTTTCTTAACCACTTCCTTCAGATTCGGGTTAAGTCACCTTTGATGCTCTATTGAAGCCTTTGACACGTCCTCCAGATGAATCTGATGCATGCACAGATCTGGTGAGATACGTGAAATATCATCAAGAGAATAGCCGAAAGCTTTGCGATACTTGCGCAGCTTGCTCAACAATAAGGCGACCTCTGCGTTATTCAAAGAAGAATTAACAATAACAGGATAAGTAGAGTTGGGGCCAAGGAAAACGTACCTCAGGTTAGCTGGGAGTGGCTTTAGATCAAGCTTAAGAGCTTTCGCTTCAGTCCAATCAGGCAAAGAAACAGGCCGAGTGCGAGAGATTTGCAGCTCTTCCGGACGAAGGGGTTGGTATCGATCGATACCTCCTGTGGTATCGATCGATGCCTCTACTTGGTTATCAAGAGTCGTCGCATAGGCAACAGCAACCTCTGTGGGAACTGTCTCTGTCTCAGCCGAGCAAACCAAAGCTCTCTCCAAGGGATTCTCAGGGTGCAATCCTAAGAAATACTCATCTGATAGCTCACTGAATGTGTCAATGAAGAAAGTCTGACTATCGATGGTTGGTTTCTTCATCATCTTCTCCATATTGAATGTCATGACCAGATCACCAATGTTGAGAGATATCCGCCCATTCATGCAATCGATTAGGGCTCCAGCTGTAGCTAAGAACGGTCTGCCCAATATCAGTGGATCACATGGCTCAGCATCATACTCAAGGACGATGAAATCGGTTAGAACTAAGCAATTCCCAATGGTGATCGGGACATCCTCAAGTAAACCTTCAGGGAATCGGATTGATCGATCAGCAAGGAAAAGGAGATCCTTGTTGGTGTGAAGTCTGTAATCCCCATTCTCTTAGCTACCGAATACGGCATAAGGTTCACACTTGAACCAAGATCGCAGAGAGAATGTTCAAACCTCTCCGTGAAGATCGTGCAGTCTAAGACAAAACTACCAGGGTCTTGTAATTTCTGTGGAATCTTGTTGAGAAGAATCGCACTGCACTCATGGGTAATTCTCAGTACTCCCTCCTCGAGGTTCACATTGCTCGAAACCATCCTCTTGATGTACCTTCTGAAAGCTGGTGCAGTCTTGAGAGCATCAACGAACGGGAGTTCGACCACTATCTTCTCTAGTATCGCTCTGAATCTAGCCTCTTTCGTTTCTTTCTTTGACTTAGCAGGGGGTCGAGGGAAAGGAACCTTTGGTACATAAACTCTGCCGACATGACCTGTTGTCTGCTTCTGGTCGACCTTAGGAGGAGTATCGATCGATGCTGGGGTAGTATCGATCGATGCCTTCGGTTTTTCAACTGATTCTGTAGAAGTCTGAGTCGGTGACGATTGTGGAAGGGGGGTATCGATCGATACTGGATGAGTATCGATCGATACTGGGGAGTTTCCAGGAAACTGGTCGTCATCGTCGTCGTCTCCAGCAAGATCAACGAGTTGCTGAGGCGAGTAAGCCGTCTTCTGCCTTGGAGCAACCTCTCTTCCACTTCTCAACGTGATAGCATGAACATGTTCCCTCGGATTCACTGTCTTTCCTGGTAGGAAACCATCCTGTCTCTTCACAGTTTCTGCCGTCTGAGCAATCTGGGTTTCCAACTTCTTATGATGGATGTTCAGAGCCTCAATTTTCCCATTCAGATCAGTGTATAAGGCGTCCATCTTCCCGTTGAAGTCAACTGTCATCTTCTGCTGCCCCTCAAGAATCTGTTCAAGCATAGTCTCGACTTTGCCTTCCTGAGTCTTGGGAGGTGGCGTCTGATAGGACGAATTCCCATAAGTGCGAGTGTATCCACTGTTCTGAAATGGCTTCTGAGTTCCGAAATTCGCAGTCTTGAAATCAGATTTGAATCCTCCTCTCTGAGAGTTGTTAGTGAAGCCGCGGTTGTATGAATTCCGAAACCCATTACCACCTATGTAGTTGACATCCTCTGCTTCACCTTCTTCGATGTTCTTAACTTCCTCAGCAAAGTGCACTGCCTTCTGCTGCTTACCCAATAAAAGACTGTGAACTAAATCCAGCTTCGCATGTACCTCAGCTATCTGTAAACCATCAGCACTACCATTCTGCTTCTTCCTCTCAAAATCAGCATTCTTAGTGCTGTTGCTAGAAGTCAGATTCTCAATCAACACATAAGCGTCCTCGGGATACCTGGTGTTGAAGTTACCGTTGCTTGCAGCGTCCAAAGCCATCTGATACCTCCAATCGATCCCTCTAAAGAAGATACCCAATAACTGAACCTGCGAGAAACCGTGGTGAGGGTAGTCCCTGTGATAAGATCGAAATTGAACCCAGCCGGCCTTGAACGCCTCAGTTGCTCCCTGAGAGAACTGGGAGATCTTGTTCCTGAGTTTTTTCCCCCCCCCCCCCTCTGACTCGCATCATGCATAGAAATTTTTCAGAAAAGCAGTCTTCTGGTACTCCTCCCAAGTGGTCATCAAACCTGGAGGCAACTGCTTCAGCAAGTAAGCTGCATCTCCACTAAGAGAGTAGGGGAAGGCCTTTACAGAAGAGGAAATCATTGGATCTCGTTGTATTGATACTGGTGACCAAATCCTCAAACCTCTCGATATGAATCCATGGGATGCTCATGAGAAAAGACCATGAATGGATGCTGCTACAAGAGTGTAGTAGGCAGGCTTTAGCTCAAAATCGTTTCCTCTGAAAAGTGAATACGCTC
>SMJT01000067.1:730588-893135 GCA_004349715.1 Crucihimalaya himalaica
GAATTTCCTATTGTTGCATCATTCATTTTCTTGTAGTTAATTACCATTCTTCTTTTTCCTCTTTTAATTTCATTATGATTTTCTACATAAAATGCAGGTGCTGAATGTGGACTACAACTTTCTCTAATAATACCTTTTTATAATAATTATTTTACATTCTTTTTCAAATACTTTTGTATTTCTAACAGAATAAGAAATTCTGTTTGGGACATTTATTTCTGCATTTGGATCTTTTAGTTTTATTTCAACTAATTCAGTGTTTTTATTTTTGTCTTTATCTTAAGGATCTTTACTACAAACCTCATCTAATGTTTCTTCTATTGTTTTATAGAATCTTATTTCCTTTAAGGTTTCAGTAATATTATCTATGTGTAAATTTATTATTTCGTTTCTCGTTATAATTTTTTGTTTCTATTTTTTTCGAAATTTGTTCTAATTGTTTAGTTTTTTTGTTTTTTAATTCTAGACATGTGAGTTTTATAGTACTTAATGTTTGTATAAATGGTTGATATAGTTTTAGGAAATTATTCCATATTATTAAATCTAATCCTGAATCATGTAAATATATTGTCCTTATTGGAAATTTCATTTGTTCTATTTCTAGAACTTGAAATTTTAATCCAAACCAGATTTCGTGTACATATTTGTCGGCTACGATAATCTTTATTGGTTTTTCTAATTTTTCCCAATTTTTACTTATATTTTTTCGTCTGAAGCAAAGTGTTGCTCCAGTATCAATGTAAGCTAATAGTTTTTTGGAATTAATTCAATTCTTATAAATGTTGCATTAGGATTACTCTTCACTAGAATTTTCTCCTTCATCAGAAGATGAATAATCAAATTCGTATAAAGAGTCGTCTGATTCTACATCAGATTCTAAGGGTTTATAGCCTTGTTCATATATAGCTTTTAATGCGTTCATTTGTGTCTTTTTCCGCCTAGGGCATTCATTTGCATAATGACCTATTTCCTGGCAAAGCCAACATTACATGTTTTCTTTTCCGATAGACAATCTTGTTGTTTAGTTCTCTTATAATGATGTTTTCTTTTCTTAAAATATTTTCTATATGGTTTTTTATAGTATTTTTGTTTATTAACTTTTTTCAATGTTTTATTCTTTTATATTTTTTTATATCTTTTTGGTTTTTTACAACCATATTCTCCTATTTGATCTTGTTGTTTTTCACAACATAATCTAATTTGTGCTTCCTTTTTAATTTTATAACTAGTACATTGGTCTAATAACCAAGTTTTTAAAGTGGAAATCATTCCTCCAAAAGTGTTTTCAATTAATCATTCATTTATTCTTTGTTGATGTGTATATAGTAATTTTTCTCCTATTGTACTAGGTAATTTTCTAAAAAACAAGGATTCTGATTGTTTTCTTCTTATATTATCTAGTTTGTAGTAATATTTCTTATATTCACATATATAATTGTCTAACATAGCACATGTTACATATTTTTAAATTCATTAATTTCCAGTAGGCTTTTTGAATTTTAGCCTCTAATACTGATTGGTTTTCTGTGTTTTTTCCTACAAATTCTATTAACAGTAATTTGTATATATTATCTATTAAATTTATATTAGAGGTTGAATCGTTTATTAATATGGTTTCTGTTTCTATAGGTAATGATGTCAAATATTGCCTTGCAATTCCTATCGATTTATGTATTGTATAGTTAAATATATCTTGTTTTCTTAGTAATTTTAATTCTTCATTTGCAATTAACAATTTTTTTGTACTATACCATGCAGTAATAACCTTTTCAGGTTCTTCTACAAAATCTATGTCCAATGTATATTTTTGTGTGTCTGGGTTTAGCTTAGGTATATATTGATTTGGTATTTTTCTAAATTTTGTTGAAAAATATTCTTGCGAGTAAGGGTCATTTTCTCTAGTTCTTTTTTCACCACTAGTCTGACCTTCCTCGGTTTTAACATAATTAGGATTTTGGTAATCATATGGATTATCATTATCTATATCATAAGGATTTCCATCCTCAGATTCATATTCGTAAACTATTTCATTTGTATCATCGTTTTGATGTGTTTTTATTGAAAAGTTGTTTTGTTTATTATCTCTATCATCTTCCCCCTTTATGTCAAGAGATGACATAAGTTTGTCAAGATGTTTAAATTGCAAAGCTAATGTATCTTTACATTCATCCATGGACTGGTCTAGTAATTATAACTGATGAGTTTTCAGTTTTATTTTCCTTTTCGGGAATTATAATTNGAATTTCCTATTGTTGCATCATTCATTTTCTTGTAGTTAATTACCATTCTTCTTTTTCCTCTTTTAATTTCATTATGATTTTCTACATAAAATGCAGGTGCTGAATGTGGACTACAACTTTCTCTAATAATACCTTTTTATAATAATTATTTTACATTCTTTTTCAAATACTTTTGTATTTCTAACAGAATAAGAAATTCTGTTTGGGACATTTATTTCTGCATTTGGATCTTTTAGTTTTATTTCAACTAATTCAGTGTTTTTATTTTTGTCTTTATCTTAAGGATCTTTACTACAAACCTCATCTAATGTTTCTTCTATTGTTTTATAGAATCTTATTTCCTTTAAGGTTTCAGTAATATTATCTATGTGTAAATTTATTATTTCGTTTCTCGTTATAATTTTTTGTTTCTATTTTTTTCGAAATTTGTTCTAATTGTTTAGTTTTTTTGTTTTTTAATTCTAGACATGTGAGTTTTATAGTACTTAATGTTTGTATAAATGGTTGATATAGTTTTAGGAAATTATTCCATATTATTAAATCTAATCCTGAATCATGTAAATATATTGTCCTTATTGGAAATTTCATTTGTTCTATTTCTAGAACTTGAAATTTTAATCCAAACCAGATTTCGTGTACATATTTGTCGGCTACGATAATCTTTATTGGTTTTTCTAATTTTTCCCAATTTTTACTTATATTTTTTCGTCTGAAGCAAAGTGTTGCTCCAGTATCAATGTAAGCTAATAGTTTTTTGGAATTAATTCAATTCTTATAAATGTTGCATTAGGATTACTCTTCACTAGAATTTTCTCCTTCATCAGAAGATGAATAATCAAATTCGTATAAAGAGTCGTCTGATTCTACATCAGATTCTAAGGGTTTATAGCCTTGTTCATATATAGCTTTTAATGCGTTCATTTGTGTCTTTTTCCGCCTAGGGCATTCATTTGCATAATGACCTATTTCCTGGCAAAGCCAACATTACATGTTTTCTTTTCCGATAGACAATCTTGTTGTTTAGTTCTCTTATAATGATGTTTTCTTTTCTTAAAATATTTTCTATATGGTTTTTTATAGTATTTTTGTTTATTAACTTTTTCCACTGTTTTATTTTTTTATTTTTTTATATTTTTTATATCTTTTTAGTTTTTTACAACCATATTCTCCTATTTGATCTTGTTGTTTTTCACAACATAATCTAATTTGTGCTTCCTTTTTAATTTTATAACTAGTACATTGGTCTAATAACCAAGTTTTTAAAGTGGAAATCATTCCTCCAAAAGTGTTTTCAATTAATCATTCATTTATTCTTTGTTGATGTGTATATAGTAATTTTTCTCCTATTGTACTAGGTAATTTTCTAAAAAACAAGGATTCTGATTGTTTTCTTCTTATATTATCTAGTTTGTAGTAATATTTCTTATATTCACATATATAATTGTCTAACATAGCACATGTTACATATTTTTAAATTCATTAATTTCCAGTAGGCTTTTTGAATTTTAGCCTCTAATACTGATTGGTTTTCTGTGTTTTTTCCTACAAATTCTATTAACAGTAATTTGTATATATTATCTATTAAATTTATATTAGAGGTTGAATCGTTTATTAATATGGTTTCTGTTTCTATAGGTAATGATGTCAAATATTGCCTTGCAATTCCTATCGATTTATGTATTGTATAGTTAAATATATCTTGTTTTCTTAGTAATTTTAATTCTTCATTTGCAATTAACAATTTTTTTGTACTATACCATGCAGTAATAACCTTTTCAGGTTCTTCTACAAAATCTATGTCCAATGTATATTTTTGTGTGTCTGGGTTTAGCTTAGGTATATATTGATTTGGTATTTTTCTAAATTTTGTTGAAAAATATTCTTGCGAGTAAGGGTCATTTTCTCTAGTTCTTTTTTCACCACTAGTCTGACCTTCCTCGGTTTTAACATAATTAGGATTTTGGTAATCATATGGATTATCATTATCTATATCATAAGGATTTCCATCCTCAGATTCATATTCGTAAACTATTTCATTTGTATCATCGTTTTGATGTGTTTTTATTGAAAAGTTGTTTTGTTTATTATCTCTATCATCTTCCCCCTTTATGTCAAGAGATGACATAAGTTTGTCAAGATGTTTAAATTGCAAAGCTAATGTATCTTTACATTCATCCATGGACTGGTCTAGTAATTATAACTGATGAGTTTTCAGTTTTATTTTCCTTTTCGGGAATTATAATTGTTTTATGCTTATGATCGAGTATTTTATTTAATTCAGTTTTTGTTAGACAAATAATATTTTGTTTTTGTTCAATTCGTTGTAATGTCTCTATAATATTAGATAGATCTAGTATAGGTTTTTTTATTTTTCCTTACATTTATTTTATAATCGTTTATTAGTTCTATAATTTTTTCTTTTGCATTTTCTAACTCAATTTTAATTGGTTCTTTATTATTGCAACAATGAAATTTTATTATCCATGTTAACATATCTGAGATATTATTTAATTGAGGATTATCTGTGTGAAATAGATGTGGATAATTCTTTCCTGGTTCTATTTCTGATAATAACTCAAAACATATATTATCTTGTTCAGGTATGATTCCGTGTTCGTGCGGTTGATATTTACTATATATAACAACACATTTTACTAATTTTATTTCTTCTGATATTTTTTCTATTTTTTCTAATAGTTGTTTTATTTTATCTCCTAATGATTCATTTAAAGTCGTGTAAATATAATGATTATAGTACTTAGTTAGATAATTGACCTGTAGTGTAAATATAATGATTAAAGTAGGTTTTTTGGTCCTTTACTTATTTTTGTCAATAAATTTTATAACATGTGTTATTTTAGAAAATGTGTCAATAGATAAGGTTATTTGAGAAATTGTTCCCTAATAATGTTGCTGACCTGTCTAATTTTATATTATATAATAATAATAATTAATTGGAGTTTATGTTTTTTTTTTGAGATACATGTACTGTAGTAGGTGATGGTGTTGGGATGTAAAAAGAAAAAAAGAAAACAGGTGTATATCCAGCTAATTAACCTTCTACAGAACATTTCTATTAATTACATAAATTATTTTGACCTCTTTTAAAAGGTAAATAATCTCATTGCTGATTAATTTATTATCTTCAAATTTTGTGATTAATTTAAACAAACAATATGTTATTTATATAAAAAAGAAAACATGGAACCGTACACACTTACGTATTTGCTATCTTCGTTCAATAACATGTTATTTTACCAACTACGTATTTCATTCATAGATAGTATCTTTTTCGATCCGTACGAAAATACTTTTTTATTTATAAACTATTTTACCACTATAGTTATTTACTAAATTCATCGTCCGAGTTAGATTAACAAACTAAAATAGTCTTAAAAAATACGAAAATAAACAATAAACACTACATATTTTATTAAATAAATAAATAATATAATTAATTATATATTTTAAAATAATATAAAAAATATATTGTCTACGAAATGATAAGCGCGGGTTCTGTGACTAATTTCCTAAACACATATATATGGAACATCGTGAAATACTTTCAATTCTTCTTATAGGTCCACACGATAAACCACATCTCCATATCTCTGTGTAATAAATTAAATGATATAAATATTTTTAAACAATCGAAATTATATTGTAGATAAGAATTTTATTAAAGGATATTATCAAAAAATCTTATCAAATGTTTGACCGTGTAATTTTTTCTTAAATTCAACAAAAATATAGACTTGGAAGGATGAGTTTTTGTTTCTTTATATTAGGGTCAGAAGTCATAACATAGTATTATTGATTTAGGCTCCTCCATAAAAAGAAAATGATGCGGCAAAAAAAAAGTTAGGGATAAGCGATGTATGATGATAATGATCGAAGGGTCATTGACGATGAATGATGATGATCGAAGGGTCACCATTGCTCAACACTGAGCGATGCCAAGCCTCTTTCTGTATCGGAAGGTTATGACTTTTGCATGTAATTAATTAGAGACATGAACGTGGATAAAAACATGTAAGGAATGTATGCGAATTATTAAGGAATAATAAGATCACGCCTCTTCACCACTTCAGTGGATTCTCTTTATAAACTGTCTAAACACACAGATAAACATCACTCATCACCTCATATATCGAAGAGAAATCAATAATCATGGTTGTTCCATTGTTTGCTCCTCTCTCAGACAATCCTTCGTCATCTACAACAGCGGTCACACGAGATGAGTTCAATGTTTTTCACAAATCCGATAGAACCTTGTACTCTCGTCTTGTCTTTGGTCTGAAACGAGACTTGGACCAGTCGTTTCTGGCGATGGGTTTCCTCTTGTTACTCGAGCAATCCGGTTACGCCCGCCACGTAGTCGCGTATCTTGTCTCGTCACCAGACGCTTTCGTCGACGCGGTGGCTAACGAAATCAGTGTGTGTATAAGTATTTTATACAACCAAGATTTCGCATCGACGCTCCTCGCTGCCAACAATGATGACAATGCCATCATACCTTTGCTCTTGCGTATGACTGGAGGGAGGCTTACTATCAGATTGATCAACCAAAGCCGTGAAACTTTTTGCATTGCATTGACAAAGAATTGGACCGAGTTCTGCACTCGAGCTTTCAGTGATATATACGACGGCGCACAGAGGTCCATCAGAGAGAGACTTATGGCTTTAGAGAGAGAGAAATTCATTGAGGACATGAAGAATCTCAGGTTGGGTACATTTCAACAAGGAAACCCTAATAGGTTGAGTGTTCAACAAGCAACGATTCCTTCTCCTCTTCCTCTTCCTCTTCCTCCTGCTCCTGTTGGAGAAGAAACAAACAAAACCGCCGCAGGGAAAAGAGCGGCTGAAGAAGAGAAAGCGGCGGCGGATGATAGGACGGTTTTTCTGACGTTTTCGAAAGGATATCCGATTTCGGAAGAGGAAGTTTGGAACTACTTCACGAGGAGATTTGGGGAAGTGATAGAAGCGGTAGAGATGCAAGAAGTTGAAGATAATGAGCAGCCATTGTTTGCGAAGATGGTGTTGAAACTGCAATGTGTGTCGATGATGGATGAGATTGTGGTGAGTGCCAGGAGTAGGAACAAGTTTACCATCAATGGAAAACATGTTTGGGCTCGCAAGTATGTTCGCAAGAACCTTTTTTCAGCTTCATCCTCTACCCATATCTGAGTGTTTCTGAACCTCTTATTTTCAAGTTCTTGTTGTTTTGTTTTAAAGAAAAATGTGCCGGCAACTTTATTATTGTTTAACACAATAAAAATTGTTAAATTGGTAATAAAAATTATTGTCTCGTTGGTTTATTGGAGTGAAATATATTTTGAATCGTACAATGTTCAATGATTACATCGCCAGAAAGGCCAAAACGTTACGAGAACAAATGTGTAGATTCTTTACTATAAAAACGATATTTTATTGCTGTGAAAAAAAAACATGTGTCATTGATTAATAGGCGTATTACAGATGTAGAAAATCTTAATTCTATAGTTCTAGTTTTTTTTTTTTTTTTGGTTTAGTGGTAAAGATAATTTGTAGTGTGTCTAGTAAGCAAATACTATTAAGTCTACATAATTGTAAGTTCCGTAAATTTCTTTTTTTGGCAAAATGAGATAAACACAAATGAACAGACGTATGATGTAATATAATAATACTACAAATTGCTTCTTCTTTTTTCCCTTAATCTTTTGTTCCAAATCGATGTACTTCTTTGGTTTTTTTAATATGGATTGAAAAAAAATAGAACGTATCATCGGTATGAATTTAAAACCTCATTGTTGTAATAGCATCACGTACGTGGGAGTTGTGAAAACCATATCTAATCTATGAAAAGAAAAAATCGATTTAAAAACCAAAAACTAACCATAATGACCTGCATATCTTGACATGATTAAATAATTCATACTTGGAAGAACCAACCTTGAAACATTGAAAATTCTATGTATTAAAAGTCATACTAGCTAGTAAGCTACCTATTTTTCCTGTTGGTGTTTCAATGGACGTCGCCATTTGCTAAAATATGCTCCATCATGGTGAGATATTTTCTGTGAAGTAGGATATTATTTTCTTTTAGCAAAATTTGGCATAGGAGAAAACAACATAAGATTAGCATTAAATATGAACAAAATTTCGAATTCATTTTACCTTCAAATCAAAAACACAATATGTGGATATAACTACGATTTATTTATGGAATATAAATCTTGACGATGAGAATCTAGGGTTTCCCATAGTTTCATCCGATATTAGTCATTCTTATTTGTAATGATTTCTTCTTCTTATAGTTTTATTCTCTTCTTCTTAATTTTTCTTCCTCGTATATATCGTTTTTGCATTATCCTTTACCTTAACAGAGTTAATTATAAAAGCTTGATAGCAAGGAGCTTCTGATGGTTAACAAAATTAAAACACCCTTAACTATGAACATGCTGTAGTAAGGAGCAAGAGTCCTCGACAGCCTTTCCTTAAACGCTGAGCAAGAGAGATGTCTTTGATGGTACGGTCAAGCTGGCTTGATAAAGAAACAGAGGAAGCATAGGTATTAATATGCATTCTTGAATTTCTTTCTTTCCAGATAAGGTAGATAGTGGCTTGAAGTGCCCATTGATCTAGTCAAAAAACAAGTGATTAGAGTCGACCAAGAGTTGAAGGTGTATACCGGTTGACCAAGACGTCTGAAGACGAAGTGCCAAATCTGCTCAGAGAACAGACAATGTAAGAACAAATGCTCTCGCGTTTCATCTTCTAGCCCACATAAGCAGCAAGAGGTTTCAGAATTTAGACCCCATCATTCTTCATTGTGCTCACGCCGTTCTTCTTTTTCTTGTGTATCTATTACTGATTCTTGGATTCGTCTTCTTCACCACATGTTCCGTCATCTTTGTCATCTCCTGCTCATTCCACATGTAAAATTTTCCAATATCAACAGCTTGTCCAACAAAATATATATATATATATATATATACACAATATTTTAGATTCACAATCATAGATACACTACAAGAAATCACGCTCAAACCGACGGGAAAAACCGTCGGTACGCCGTCGGTTATGGGCAAAACCGACGGAATATCGACCATACCATTCTGTCGGTCCTATAGCGTCGGTTTTCAAAATCCGTCGGTTTCCCGTCGGTAAATAATCGACGGGGAACCGACGGGCATAAAACCGACGGGTAAACCGACGGTCTATAAACCGACGGTAAAAACCGACGAGCACAGCCATCGGTTTTTAACCGACGGTTTTAAACCGACGGATAACCGACAGGCGTGAACCGACGGAATAACCGACGGTGTGTCTTGTCGGTAAAAACCGACGGAATAAACCGTCGGTTTTATAAACCGTCGGTTAAAAACCGACGGAATAAACCGTCGGTTTTATAAACCGTCGGTTAAAAACCGACGGAATAAACCGTCGGTTAAAAACCGACGAAATCACCGCCGTCGGTTAAAAACCGACGGTTTGGTTTTTATAAACCGACGGAAAACCGACGGAAATTTAAAATTTTTTGAATTTTTAATATTATTAATAAATTCGAATTAAATAATTAAAATTATTATAAATAAAATTTATAATTAAAATTTAAAATTAATTATAAAATTACAATTAATATATAAAAAAAAGTTTTATAAAATTATTAATAAATTCGAATTTGTAAATAAAATTAAAAAGTTAAAAACTAAATATTATTAATATTCAAAACAACAAAAACCAAAATTTAAATTTTAACTAAACTAATCACGGGGTTGGGTTCGGCGGATCTCTCGGGAAGGCTCGTCGCATCTCCGCCATGAAGTTATCCATCTCGAGCATCTTCCTCTTTGTCTCTCTGAGATCCTCCTCCATCTCTGCGGCTCGCCGGCGGTTTTCGGTCCTCTCCTCTTCCATTTGCGTCTCTAGAACCTGGATCCGAGCCTCCTTCTCCCGGAGCGACGCCAGGACCGCGGGATCAACATACGATTGAGAGGATGACGACGACGACGAAGACGAACAACGACCAAGGGCCTTAACTCTTTGAGTTAGATTTCCTAACCCAAAGATTCGACCCTTGGTCTTTGGAGTTTCCTACAAAATTAAAATAAAATTAGAAAATTTAAAATTGTAAAATTGTATAAATTAATAATAGTGAAAAGACATACCTCTAAAAATATTTGGTTGATCACTTCCGCGGGGAGCTCTTGAGTTGTTGATCCTTGAGACATTGCGGTATCTTCCAACCTCTTCGTAGATTTCTCGAGCACGTCTCTCGCAAGTCCATCTTGAATCTCATTAGTTTGCCGGTTAGTGTGCGTATACTCCATCAATTGTAAAGAGTGAGGAGGCACACCATCCCGAGCAAGCTAATAATTACAAGAAAAAATAATTAGTGTTAAAAGTAATATAAGTCAAAGAAATTTGAAAAATATTTTAGAAACTTACAAGTTCAGCCTCGCGGGACTTGTAACTCTTGGCTCCGGAGTTGTGAGTGGCGATTCCTATTCCGCCTCTCGTGCTCAAACGGTTCTCGGAGTTTTTCTTCGACAATGCTTTTGTCTCCGCCTGCTCCCAATAAACAGAAAGTCCAGCAAAGACATTGCGTGTCACGATTCTTAAACGGCTTCTCCCGGCAGCCCATCGCTGCTTCCACTCGTTGATTGTTTTTCTGTATTGCTCTTTCGCAAGAGTATCGAACTCCTACGAACATCGTGGGTATGCTCAGGAGCCCATGTAAAATCTTGCTACAAATGACAAAAAACCGTTTGTTAATATACATTTTAGTTAAATATTAAAAGTAAAAAAAACACTAAAAGATTTAAAAAACTTACAGCAAACTGTCTGAACCACAACTCCTTCTCAGATTCAGGCATGGCCGAGTATTTTGGATATGGTTTGCTTCAAAAGACCTTGCATCATGCGCAAGAACGACTTGGTGATGCCGTTAGCCGTATATCCAAACCTACCAAAAAAAAGTAAACTGTAGTTATGAATTTTGTTTTTATAAAAAAATAATGTACTTGTAAAATACTTACCATGTCGCACCACCGTCTAAGTGGGATGAGACGGGGTATATGGGTTCGACCCGCGCGCGATACGAGCTCCTCGATAGTCATGTCCATTGGTCCCACAGAAGTCTGGGACTCTTGGACATGAGAATCGGAATGAGTCGCGGAGGAGGAGAATCACGTGCTCGGGGTTGGGTCGAGCGGCCCGACTGAGACTGACTCCGAAGAAAGGAATCGTAATCCTTAAATTATAAAACAAACAAAAGCGTTATAAAATTTTAATAAAAGTCCTATGAGTTTTATAAAATTTTCATAATATTCTTATAAAAGTTTCATGAAATTATAATAAGTTCTAAAAGTTTTATAAAAGTTTCAGAAAAGTTTTATTAAAGTTTCATAAATTTCTAATTAGTCCTAAAAGTTTTATAAAAGTTTCATAAAAGTCTTATAATTTCTAATAACTCCTAAAAGTTTCATAAAATTTTCATAAAACTATTATAAAAGTTTCATAAATTTCTAATAAGTCCTAAAAGTTTTATAAAAGATTCAAAAAAGTTTTATAAAGTTTCATAAATTTCTAATTAATCCTAAAAGTTTTATAAAAGTTTCATAAAAGTCTTATAAATTTCTAATAATTCCTAAAAGTTTTATAAAATTTTCATAAAACTCTTATAAATTTCTAATAACTCCTAAAAGTTTCATAAAATTTTATAAACTATTATAAAAGTTTCATAAATTTCTAAATAGTCCTAAAAGTTTTATAAAAGATTCAGAAAAGTTTTATTAAAGTTTCATAAATTTTTAATTAATCCTAAAAGTTTTATAAAAAGTTTCATAAAAGTCTTATAAATTTCTAATAATTCCTAAAAGTTATATAAATTTTCATAAAACTCTTATAAAAGTTTCATAAATTTCTAAATAAATCTAACAATTTTTAATAGTCCCTAATTATGATTTTCTTACAAATATTTTATAAAATTTCTAACAAATCTACTAAGTCTAATTAACAATTTATAACAATTATAATATATATTTTTTTCAACAATTCTTATAACAATCCCTAACAATCTCTAACAATTATAACTTTGTAACAATTCTAATTTCTAACAAGTCTACCAATTCTAACTATTTCAAACATTTCTAAATAGATTTTTTTTAACAAATTCTATAAACAATTCTAAATAAATCTAACAATCCCTAACATCTAGATTAAGTTTTCTAACAAGTTTACAATCGAAATCTAGATTTAAGATCCAATAGCCAATCTAACAAATTCTAAATCCTAACTTCTATATGAAATCTTAAAGTTTGATAAGAAATAAAGAATAAACTTACATTTGAATAGAAGAATTGAAGAAAAGAACTAGGTTGAATCCAGAAATCGACGGAAAGATTCGACTGGTTTGAGAAGTTTGTAAGATTTGTGACTTATGGAATCAAAGAAATGAGGAAGAGAAGAGTTTGTCGGGTTTTTTATTCGCAAAAACTGACGGAGAACCGACGAGCGCGCCCGTCGCGTTTCATTAAAAAAATCAATAAACCGACGGACAACCCGTCGGTTTTCGAAAAAAAACCCGCGTATCGAAAGTTTTTGTGCAAATGTTTGGCGGTTCAATTTCCAATCCGTCGGTTTTCTTTAAAAACCGACGGACAAAACCGACGGACTCTACTTTATTGCATCTAATTTAATTGGCCGGTCAACATACAATTTTCAAGACAAAAAACGACAGCTAAACCGACGGGTTCTGAAACCGACGGATTTCCCGTCGGTTTATTATTAAATATTTAAAAAACAAATCCGTCGGTTAGCCGTCGGTTTAATGTAAACATACGACGGAAAACCGACGGGTATATGAATTTGGGTTTATTTGGGTATGGTTAGGGTATTGAGTTTGAGATTATGTTTTTTGATCACTTAGAATAGGTTTTAATAGTTTCTGATCACCATTAATAACAATGTATAACAATTTAAATCTTATAAACATTATATCACAAAACTAATCTATAACTTACCTATAACATTCATAACCATACTTTCTAATTTCAATACATGTTTCTAAAACTTCTATATTGACCAATTGTTTATTTTTACTGATTATTTATGTTCTAAAAGCTGAAGTAGAAGAGATAAAACCTATAATGTAGTACTCACATGTCGATAAACAACAAAAACACTGATTTTTTTTATATCCCGTCGGTTTCCCGTCGGGTTTTTCAAACAAAAACCGACGGTAAACCGACGGGATATTAAAAAAAAAAAAAATATATTATTAATCGTCGGTTTTTCCGTCGGTTCGTATGAACAAACCGACGATTCGGAAATTTTATTAATTTTTTGCAGTTTTGCATTTACGATTAATCTTAAAAGTTTTATAAAAGTTTCTTAAAAGTCTATAAAAGTTTCATAAATTTATAATAAGTCCTAAATGTTTTATGAAACTTTTATAAAATTTTCATAAAGTTTCAAAATGTTATATATAATCACAAACTATTATTAATCTTAAAAGTTTCAAAAAAAAATAAAAATATTATTAATCCGTCGGTTTTTCCGTCGGTTCGTATGAACAAACCGACGGGAAACCGACGGATTCGTAAATTTTATTTAATTTTGCAATTTTGCATTTACGATTAATCTTAAAAGTTTTATAAAAGTTTCTTTAAAAGTCTTATAAAAATTTCATAAATTTATAATAAGTCCTAAATGTTTTATGAAACTTTTATAAAATTTTCATAAAGTTTCAAAATGTTATTATAATCACAAACTACTATAAATTATGTTTACTTGTTTTGAAAAATCAAATATAAAACTATGAAATAAGTAAATTTTGAAATATTCTCAATTATTAAATGTTTAAAAACCTTACAAATATGAAATACTTAAAATTGTCACAAATTTATAAAAAATACAAGATTACAATTTAATCTGAGTCATGAAGTAATCAGATGGAATTGAATCAGAATCATCTTCAAATTCTCCTATACTCTCCTCGCGATCATTATCAACTCTATCATCGTGAAAGCTGTGAAATCTACCGCAAGGGTAACTTCTAAGGAATGCTCAACAGGAGCCATTAAACCACTTCCACTAGGTTGCAAAGGATCGTGATCAGGAACTCCATATAGCCTTCCCCTTGGGTTCACATGCGTCACAGTTAACAAGGGTCGTTCCCTACCATGACGTCGCGTGGTAGGGAATGTAACATACCTGTATTAAATATCATAGTCAATGGTTTTATATTAAGAAAATCATGCATAGAATGTACTAAAATAAATTATAAACAAAATATATATACCTGATCTGCTTGTGAACCAAGGATGAAAGGATCATACTTCATAGTCTTGTCGTTGAATGGACTGATGTAATACCGAATTTGTCAACACGAACACCACGACCTGAGTTGGATCGTACCAATCGCAGAGGAAAACAATGCTATCTTAGGTTAACCATGCCTGGATATCGAACTTCTAAAATCTCTCTAAGAACGCCATAAATACATAACATCTCCCGCTTGAGAAGAGATACCGTAATCCACCGTTGCCCTCCTTGATCCCTCTTCCTGAATCCGAAATGCGTATCCCCTTGTGCAATATTGGATAACTTGACATTGTAGTTAGGACCGTTGACAACCTCCAATAACCATGTCGGAAATGATTGACCTTTCGAACTCTCATCGAAAACCTGTGTGGAAATAAAACATCAATCGTTAGTATATTAAATTTAATATTTTTATTATTTAAATAATCAATATATGCATAATTAAAACTTACGTAATATTTATGAGCCAACTAGCAAAATTTCCTTGTTTTCCAACTCGAGTTGTTCTTCAGTATAGTGTGAGAATATGAGGAGTATTATGGCCATGTAAATCCTAAATCAAATAGAAAAAATGTTATGTAAATAATTTCATATAAATACATATTATAAAATAAAAAAAAAAAGATGAAACATTCTTACCTCTCGTATTCTTCAAGATCCTCCACAATTGTTGAGAATATACATATGCAAATGCGTAATTCCTGCTCAGTTAATCTCCGAGACTTCCCTTTTCCACTTAAGCGACCTATTTGTGTAAACAAATTAGGTGTCATACACAGAGATAACTGGTTGCTCTCCCCATCATCATGTGCAGAGAAGGTCGACGACTCTCTCGTTCGGACCCTCGGCTGGAAAATATATTTGGCAAAATTTGAAGCTTCTTCGTTGATGCTCTGCGCGCACGATAGATCCCCTCGACTTTGCTTAAATTTTTAACCTTCTTTTCAAATGAAAAAATATACCGCTCAAAAAGGATACATCCACCGATATTGAACTGGGCCTCTATTCTGCTTCTCGCGGGAGATGAATTGGTAGATGTTCCATACATCAAAAAATGACGGTGGAAATATCTTCTCAAGATTACATAAGATCATGGGGATATTTTCCAAATCGGATACATTAACTGTTAACGATCTCGTGCATATATCTCGAAAGAAAGCCCCAACTCCTGTATACATATGTAAAGAAAAACTATAAGAATATATATATATTATATATATATATAATATTGACGGTAAATTATTTGATTAAAATTATAAATATACCTGCAATAGCTTCCGTGAACATTTCAGGAAAAAGATGTGTAAACGCAAATGGAAGGAGGCGTTGCATCAAACTGACAATCATGACTCTTCATTCCAATAAACTTCCCTTCCCAACGTCTACGCAATTACGCAAATTGATGCATAACCATCCAGGAACTTTACGCTTTCGATAATCCAGTCGAAGAATGCTTCTTTAGATGGCGCATTTAAGCGATACACAGGAATCGGACATCTCCATTACTCATTACTTCAAGCTCAGGGCGAGTAGCAAATATCCGCTAAGTCTAGTCTAGACTTAATAATTGTCCTTTGTCTTCCCTTGGCACGTTTAGGATTGTGTATGATGTTATCAAAAAAATATTCTTCTCAATGTGCATGACATCAAGATTGTGCCGCAACAAATGATCTTTCCAATACGGCAAATCCCAAAAAATGCTCTTCTTATGCCAATTGTGATATGTTCCAGCACCGTCAACAGGATAATGCCCATTACCACCCACGTCAGGAGTCCGTGGTGCTCCAAAATCTCGCAACTGCATTAAAATATCTGAACCATCTACCTCGGGAGGTGGAGCATCATAAACTTTCGTATTCTTTTTAAACAAATTCTTCGTACGACGATACGGATGGTTTGGAGGTAGAAATCTTCTGTGACAATCAAACCAACATGTCTTTCTCCCGTTCCTCAATTGGAATGCATCCGTGTTATCTTGACAATATGGACATGATAAACGTCCATGAGTTGTCCACCCTGATAACATACCAAGTGCTGGAAAATCGCTTATAGTCCACATAAGTACCGCACGCATCTGGAAATTTTGTTGGGTCGATACATCATATGCTTCAACACCGTGTTCCCATAACATATTGAGCTCATAAATCAATGGCTGGAGAAACACGTCAAGTGATCTCTTTGGATGTTCTGGTCCTGGAACTAGAACTGTGAGAAACAGAAACTCCCGACGCATACACAACGATGGCGGCAAGTTGTATGGTGTTACGATCACTGGCCACAACGAATATTGTCTTCCATGCTTTCCAAACGGGTTAAAACCATCAGTACATAACCCAAGGTATACATTTCTTCGCTCATATGCAAAATCAGGATATACTCTCTGAAAATGTTTCCAAGCTTCTGCATCTGAAGGATGTGTAATCTCTTCTTGTCTTCTGTGCTCTGCATGCCATCTCATTGCCTCTGCCGTCCGCTCAGATTGATATAACCTCTTCAACCTGTCTGTTAACGGTAAATACCACATCCTCTTATATGGTACCCGAACTCGCCCACTAGTTTCTTGGAATCGTGGTTTTCTACACCATTTACACCTTATGCGGTTTTCATCCTCTCTCCAATATATCATACAATTGTCGATGCATACATCAATCATCTGATATGGTAGCCCAAGACCAGCAACTAATTTTTGAATCTCATAGTATGATGCTGGAAACAAATTATCCTCAGGCAAAAGATCTTTAACAAAATCTGCTATCGCATCCACACAATCTTCTGCCAAATTAAAATCCGTCTTTATGGTCATCAATCTACTGGCAGAGGATAAAGGGGAGTGACCATCTCTGCATCCACTGTATAGAGGTTGTTTGGCTGCATCTAACATATCAAAAAACTGTCGGGCTTCTAAATTTGGTTCTTCTACCCTTTCTAAAGAAGGTCCCGCCTCTTGCGCTATATTTTCTCTATACACATCATTAACCATTTGAACAGTACCAACACCATAATCTACTTCCGTTCTATGTTCCTCTTCCCTATCCGCAATATAAGGTTCCCTAGTACTACTAGAAGCAGGAATTTCCCCATGGAGATACCAAACTTTATAACCAGGAGTAAATCCATTGCGATACAGGTGATTCCACACTAAATCAATCTTAATATTACGCGAATTGTGGCATACAGAACATGGACATTTCAACTTACGGGTTTGTTGCGCGGATGGTTGCTTACATGCCAATTCCATGAATTCTACAACACCTCGTGCATAATCATCTTTTAATAAGTTCGACTCCGGATCCATCATTGGCTCGTCCATCCACGATCGAAAATAATTTGAAGACATGACTTTGATTTTTTTTGGAATTTTTTTGCAATAAGAGAAATAAGATATGCGATGATGTTGGAGAAAATGAGAGTGGTTTCATATTTATAATGTGCGCGTCCGTCGGTTTTCCGTCGGTTTTTGACTTTTTTTAATTTGACCGTCCGTTTATGTCGGTGTTCGTCGGTTTATGTCGGCGCTCAATTTGAAGACCGTCGGTTTTCCGTCGGTTTACTTACTTTTTAACCGACGGGCAAGTTGACCGTCGGTTTATGTCGGTGTTCGTCGGTTTTTGTCGGTGCCCGTCGGTTTTCCGTCGGTTCATAGACTTTTTTTCCGACGGGCAGGGGACCCGTCGGTTTGCCGTCGGTTTTGTACCGACGGGTAGAATTCCGTCGGTTTTTACTGACGAATTACCGACGGGTACCGACGAACACGTTTCCGTCGGTTTTCCGTGAGTAATCCGTCGGTAAAAACCGACGGATTGCGCTGCCGTCGGTTTGCCCGTCGGTTTGCCCTGTGTTTTCTTGTAGTGATATGTTTACACAAACATTTACGTACCCAACAATTCAAGTAAGGTTGTATAACGAAGATATGGTATAGTAATTAAAGGAATACAAACAAACTTTTCCTGCAAAGACAAATCAGTGAAAGTTAAAGGAGAATTAATTTTGACTTGGACTCTGTTGGACATTTGCATGTGTTCTTCACCTTCAAAAATTACATTAAAATGATCGATAAGAAGGTTGTTTATAATTTACAGTGGCCTCATTCTTTCGACGTGGCTTTCATACGTACTCATTCATTAAAAAGCTTTTTCGAAATAGAAGTGTAGGTTGACCCAAATCAAAAAACGTATCAACTAATCAAACGAACATGAACATAAAAGAAATAGATAAGTGAAGAGTGATAACCTGTTTATCAAATGAAATCAATCATAGTTTTTTTTTAAGTGGTTGTTTCCACATGCGCATATTTGGAACATGAATGTAAACCATTTTTTCTAATTATTTTATATGCGAGGAGGTCGATCTGAACTAATATGAAAACCTAAGCTCAGTATTCATAAGAATAAAAGAGAATGGAAAATCTAGGGTTTTTTTTTTTCTTAAATCGTGTTATCAATTAAGGAAAAATGTTCATTTTATTTGGGAATGACATGTATCGAAATTAATCGATATACGATACAGTATTTTCGTCAAATCTAAATGCACAAAATAGTATTTTACGACGAGGAGATTTTTTTGGTAAATTGATGTATATGGCCTTTGGCCCTTCATATTATTCATTTAACCTAACAAAGAGAAAGTCCAACGAAATCCGGTTTGTTAAAGTTTCAATGGTAGGTAATTATGGCAAAGAAGACAAAGGAGATCTTAGATCTGTACCATCATCCTATAAATATCCAGAGAATATTGCTAGAGAGGGATCCTTGGTCTGAGAGTTATTACACAGAAGTTAGAGAGAAGAACCACTGGAAATTGTACGCCGCGCTCTTATTTCGTCTGATTTGTACTTTTCCGATTGACAGCTTGCTTGTAAGCTGTCGACCTTTTTTTATCTCGCTCATTCGTTGTAAGCCGAGCTCTTTGTAACCGCCGACTTAAGTTTGACTCGTTGAAAGAAGATTGTTTCGTAAATCTCATTAAGTAATTTTCGTATTGTTGAGTTGTTGCAAATGTGTATAGACTTCACAAACCTCAACAAGGCGTGCCCTAAAGATAGCTTCCTCTTCTGCATATCGATCGTCTCGTCAAAGCAACAATGGGGAACAAACTACTATCTTTCATGGATGCATTTTCCGCCTACAATAAGATCCTAATGCACAAGTATGATCGCGAAAAGACCACATTCATCACAGACTAGGTACTTAATGCTACAAGGTTATGCCATTTGGTCTTAAAAACGCCAGAGCAACGTTTCAACTCCTGGTAATACAAATGTTCGCCGATCAGCTCGGCCGAACTATGGAAGTCTACATCGACGATATGTTAGTCAAGTCACTCCACTCGAAAGATCACATTAATCACTTGCGATCCAACTTCGATGTCCTCAACAAATATGATACGAAGTTAAATCCAGCCAAGTGCACGCTCGGCGTAACGGTAAGCAAATTCCTGGCATACCTCGTTACTAAACGTGGTATTAAAGCCAATATGAAACAGATCGTTGCTGTCAACTACCTTCCGTCGCCAAAGACTACTCGTGAAGTGCAATGTCAAGATTGCGGCGCTTAATCGATTCATATCCAGATCAACTGACAAGTGCTTGTCGTTCTACCAGCTACTGCGTGCGAACAAGAAGTTCGAGTGGGACGAAAAGTGTGAGACTACCTTCAAACAACTCAAAGAATACCTATCGACTCCGCCGATCCTGGTCAAGCTAGACCAAGGGGAAACTTTGTATCTTTACATCTCCATCTCGAGCTTAGCAGTCAGTGGTGTACTCGTTAAGGAAGATTGTGGAGAGCAGCGTCCGATATTCTACGTGAGTAAAACGCTCGACCGTGCTAAGATGTGCTATCCAACACTAGCGAAGCTCGCTTTTGCAGTTGTAATATCGACATGTAAGCTAAGACCTTACTTTTAATCGCAAACGTTGCAGTCTTGACTAAAAAGCCGTTGCGCACCATCCTGCACAGCCCAAGTTAATCCGACAGAATTGCTAAATGGGCTGTCGAGCTGAGTGAATACGATATCGAGTATTGAAATCGAAAAAGCACAAAATCTCAAGTCCTTGTCGACTTCCTCATCGAACTCCCTCCCGAACTTTTTGAAGGCGTCCCAACAAACAAAATTGTGTAATGCAAGTAGAAGAAGCATCTTCTAAGCTCGGCTCTAGAGTAGGAGCATCGACGCCTACCTAATAATCGTCCGCAAACTTTTGGCAAAATTCGATTCTTTTGAGCTCGTCAAAATTCCACGAGGAGAACACTATCCCGCTGATGCATTAGCCACACTAGTGTCGACCTCCGATCCTGATCTTCACCATATCATACTTGTCAAAAGCATCAAGAAACCAAGCATAGTTCTAACAGAGCCACACGTGCTCGAGCTCCTATTCAGCTGGGCAACTCGCATTAACATTTGTAGTCTCTGATGAAATGCTCGTCAATGAAGAACAACCTACAACAGAAAGCCCATCAACATCCGATTGGATAGGTGTGATACGCTATTATATCGCTGATGGAACAGTACCTCCCAAAAAATGGGTGGGTTAATAATTACGAACCCGTAACGCTCAGTACGTACTTATGGAAGAATTCCTTTTTCGAAGGGGTGCTTCGGGGGTCCTACTTAAGTGTTCCAGGGCGATGAGACAGTTCTAGTCATGAGAGAAATACACGAAGGCGCCAGAGGAAACATTCAGGAGGTTGATATGTCTCAATGAAAATTCGAAAACACGGTCACTTCGGGCCAACTATGATATCAGATTGCGAAAAGTTCGTCGCACGCTGCGAGAAGTGCCAACGCCACGCTCCAATCATACACATGCAGACATAAATACTCTCAACAGCTAGAACACCATACCCATTCATGCGGTGGGCTATGGAAATCATCAGCCCGCTCCCGACATCTCGACAAAAGAAGTACATTCTTATCATGACAAAAGCCTACGCTCGACTATTATAGGTTGAAGCAAAAGCCTACGCTCGAGTCACATCCAATGAAGTGTAAAACATTTTTCTAGGAGTACGTAATATGTTGCCACGGACTACCTTACGAGATCGTCACCGGAATGGTACTTAGTTCACCTCGCTTTAATTTGGAAGATTATGCGTCCACTGGAAAATTCACTTGAGTAAATCAACGCCACGCTATCCTTAAGGCAACAACCTAGCCGAAGCAACCAACAAGACTATCCTCGATGGACTCAAGAAGCGCTTGAGGAAAAGAAAAGGGCTTGCGCAGACGAGTTGGATGGTGTCCTCTGGTCGCACATAACCACTCGCGACGAGTTATGGTCCAAACGCCGTTCTCACTGGCGTACGAATTAGAAGCAGTGGCCGCGTCTGAAGTTGGCATCTCAACGCTTCGCCGATCGATGATTGTCAATGACCCGACACTTAACGATCATCCCCTTCTCGAAAATCTTGATACCATGGAAGAACGACACGATAAAGCATTACTACGCATCCAAAATTATAAAAATTCTGCAACCAAGGTCTATAATAAGAAAGTTTGAAACCGACGCTTCAAAGAAGGTGATCTTGTTCTACGGAAGGTCTTCCAGAACACAGCAGAACTAAATGCTAGATAAATGGGTGTAAGATGGGAAGGACCTTATCTATTCACAAAGGTAGTCAAGCATGGCGTCTATGAATTCTCCACCATGAGCGGCACACCAATCCCTCGTTCGTGGAACTCCCTCCACCTTAACCATTACTATTATTGAAGACCAGCTCAATCGCTAAAAAAAAAAAAGAGCTCGCTTGCCAAGACTCACCTATGTAATACAAACTACAGTTGGCTTGATCCCTACAAAGGGTACATAGACAGCCTGTTTCGAGGCACAACTGTATCTATAAAACAAATTTATATCTCCAAGTTTCTTTAACTCGTTTTCCCGAAACTTCGTAAACATAGCTCTCGCAACTTTTACATCGTCTCCCTGGCCAGTTGTACGATCTACAAATGCTTTCCTCCAAGAATACAATGGTGCTCGTTGACTGGACGTAGAAACTCTGTGTCAATCGATATAATCCATGTCTTTATTTATGTAAGCAAAAAGCCTACACGTAAAGGCTGAAAGCCGAGTCCGTCTCGCACTAGTAATAGGCGGCCAAACAATAGTAAGTCGAGGTTCGGCCTGCATGCTCGCACCGACCTTGAAGCATCCACAGGGTAAGCCGGGCACCACGCTCGAACCTAAAAAGTTTAGCAAGCTTGTCTCGCATACATAGTCTCTATCAAACTGATTTTCGATTAAAGCGTATACAAGGTAAGTGAAGAGATGTCTTGCGCTATAATAGGCTTCGAAAACAAATTTAAAGCCAAGGAAAACCTTGCCAAACCCCCTCTATTAGCCGAGGAAAACATTGCACGATTTTACCTTCAACACCTGTGACAATCTTGAGACCCGACTTAGCGGTGATGTACCAGGAACAAGGATAGTCGGCCTGCTTACAGACATATCTTCCCTTCCGGCGGAGACCAAGGGCGCTCATCGTCCTCTGGCATAAGGATAACAATCTCCTCTTGCATGTCACACTCAATAAGGACATTCGTCAAAGACTATTCTGAAATTTTCGAAGGTCCATAATCTATAGAGACACTCATGTCGACTACAACCAAAGTAAATTTAGCCGCTACTTTCTTCCAAGCTTTCTTTGCACCCTGCTTACCCGCGCAAAGTCCTAAGACAATCCTTCGATCGCATGCCCTACTTACCTGATCCTCGGCAAAATCATCAACCGTAGTCTCAATGACTCTCTCTACCAATGCACTAGCCTCAACACCCAACATATGCGGTGAACCAATGCCTCGATTTGTCGACTCTTCGTCGGATGGCAATCCCTTTCCTATGAAGCTAAAGTCTAGAAAATCTCCTCGAGGACTCCACGATTCCAAACTAAAATCAAAGTCACCTGGAAAAATTTCTTCAAATGTATCCAGTAAGGGTGGCGGAACACGATACCTACCCGAGGGAGAACTATCCATCGCACACGCCTAACTACCACACTACACTAACAAAGGCGGTTATGTTTCTCCTAAGCTAAGTTCCAAAATACCAAGTCGAAAAATACCTCACGAGTAACGGCGCGATGTGCCACGCTAACCAAACTCGCGATTCGCCGTGCTACCAAGCTTCCCAACCGCACTAAGTTCAACACCACACGACGTCAAACTTGCTATCCAAAAAACAACGTTACACCTAATTCGCCGAGCCCACACCAAGATGACGAACTCCTCCGGATCCCCGACACTAAGTCGACAAATTCTTCTCCTTTACGCCGCGCTACCAAGCCTCCTTCCAACAAAAAGCTCCTCCTTTAACAAGATGTCGAGATCCCAAAAACCCGATGACGAGCTAATTCACCAAGCTTCGAAAACGTCTTGTTTCTTATCCAACCAATGGACAAAGCTGAGCTCCCAAAGCGATTTCCCTACACACCAAGTGCGAAACAAAGAAAAGATGCCGAGCTCCCTTCTCAATTCTGAGCTCACCCTCCTAACAAAAGCGCCAAGGTAACAACAACGAGTTTGCTCACCACACTCGACATGACAAGATCCGACGAGCTAACTTCTACCAAGCTTTGCGCTGCACTGATCAAGCTACTTACTCGCCGAACTCGTCACTTTGCCAAGCTCAACCACCTCGTCAATAGTAGCGTCTAGTTCTAGAATTTCAATGTCGAGCTCCACTTAAATGCCACGCTCACGATCCACCATACTCAAGGTCAGTCCGTCGAGCTCCAAAGTAAGCACCCAACGTAAATGAGCTCCCAAATCGACCAACCAAAGGGAACCTCTCCGAGATCCTCACCTCCTCACCTTCTCACACCAAGACGACGAGCTCTTCTCCTTCACACTAAGATGACAATCTCCACTCCCTCACACATCATATCGTTCGCCGAGCTCACGCCAAGACCAAGAGAGATGCCAAGCTTTATGCACTAGAATACGCCGAGTTTTGTTCACGCCAAAACCAAGAGAAACGAAGCTCGACACAATAAAGAGAGAGAAAGGAATGGAAGCGGTAGAAAAATAAGGGGGAAGAAAAAAACGCAAAACCCTAAGTAAGGAGGAAAAAGAAATATATAATAATGAGGAAAAAAATATACATTTTAAAAAGTCTTTTCTTTCCTTCCTTCTCTCCTCCTCTAAGTCTTTCTCCTCTTTTACTTCAAATGGTGACTAAAGTAACAAACAAGATAAGAGGAGATATATTTAAGAGAGTTGGATCGAATACCGAGGTAAAATTCCCACAGGAGAATTATGGAGCGATTAGAGAAGATTTATAAAATTCTAAAGAAAAACTTCTCCGTCGACTTTAAGCACGCTTTCGCCAACGGACTAAAGAGGGGGGGCTATTGATGGACATGGGCCTTTGGCCCTTCATATTTTCCATTTAGCCTAACAAAGAGAAAACCCAACGAAGCTCGACCCGTTTAAGTCTCAATGGCAGAAGGGTAATTATGGCAAAGAAGACAAGGGAGACACTTGGTATGTCCTATCACTCTATAAATACCCAGAGAATATTGCTAGAGAGGGATCTTTGGTCTGAGAGTTATTACACAGAGGTTAGAAGTAGAACCACTGGAAATCGTACGCCGCGTTCCTATTCCGTCCGATTTTACTTTTCCGATCGGCTTGCTTGTAAGCTGCTGACCTTCTTTTTATTTCGCTCATTCGTTGTAAGCCGAGCTCTTTGTAACCGTTAACCTAAGTTTGACTCGTGATTATTTTGTAAATCCCATTAAGTAATTTTCGTATTGTTGAGTTTTTGCACTAACATAAGTGAAAATATTTCCATTTGTTTTGTTTTTTGTCGTCAGTTTGTTTATTTATAACACATATAAAAGATACATTGTTGAAATACAGAAGCCGACGAAAACACGAAATATCTCTGAAAACTAAAGCCTAAAAGAGAGAGACGAAACCATAAGTTACAAGGAACCTAATTAAAACATAATACAACAAAGCCACAACAAAAATCAAAAACTTGAGAAAGCTCATATGAAAAACAGACTTGCCATACTTACTCCCACACCGATGTGAACAAAGCAAGTCACAAATGACAACACACGTCCACCTTGCAGCTAGCGATATCTCTTATTGCGAAACCAGGATACCTCTCAAATCGATGAACCTAAACTTTTAATCCGACAAAAGAACGCGAGAAACAGACCAATCCCACAAATCTTTCGGAAACGGTGATGTCACATAACACAAACTGAGGCCGCCTCAATAGAAATCATGAACTGACTAGATCTCGATCAGGTTTCGAGTGTAGAGACAAGGAGCAAAACAAACTTCAAACTGGCAAACACTAAACTCCAAGGAGAAAAACACACAATCGAACTAGAATAATCATAATAAAGCTCAACAACGGGTGAAAGTAAGTTCAGCAAGATACGAATCCAAAAGAGCTTTAGCAAGCTAAGACCAACGCTTCGGCAAACAGCAAATTAAAGGAGAGCAAGGCAGCCAAACCATAACCACGGATTACCCAAAGAATTAGAGCCTAAACTAACCTACACAACCTCTAACTCTGTTGACACAGCCGCGCTAATGCATTTATCATATAACGAGAACCAAACCAAACAAAAAAAATTCTGACCACACCTGGTTCAACGAACTAAACCTTTCCTAAATAACTAATCAGGCCAGAACCGAGCAGATCGAAGACAAATCCAACGTAGGGGATGAAGATACAAGACCAAAGACGAACACAGAACCACGAAAGGCAGAACCAACTCACCATCTGCCAGCAGCACCAGACCCATCAGATCGACGAAAAGGATCTGCCACCACCAGAAGCGGAACACGAACAACTTAATTGCCTGAACACCAAAGCCAATCCAGACCAGAGAAACGAGAAGGACCACCAGGGAGCAGATCCGCCTATGAATATCACCAATCCGCCACCAATAGTCATTTAGATTTGATTGTGAGAACTTTTTTTCCTATTAATGTTTAGAAGATTACTCAATACTTGCAACGCTATTATTTGTCAAACGGTGTTCGACTAATAGATTCGATGATATTGTTGTTAAACAAGAAATATTTGCAAAAACGGTGTTCGACTAATAGATTCGATGATATTGTTGTTAAACAAGAAATATTTAAAGAGAGAACAAACAAAGAACAAATAGCTCTCGTAGCTCAGTTGGTTAGAGCACCCGTTTAGTAAGCGGGAGGTCTTGAGTTCGACTCTCAACGAGAGCAATTTTTAAAAATTTTACATTTTACAAACAGGAAATCTAGGCTGTAACGGGATGTTGTCCGTTGTGAATATCTTTTTGCCTGGTTGTATAATTCCCAAATATAGAAAGAACAAAAAATATTGGAAAATTGTTAAAAATAGAAGTTGAAAAAAAAAAAAAGCTTCCTTGTTCCTAGGAGAACAGGAACAGAGTTGGGTGCTTCTTGTTTCATTTCACAAGCTTCATATTGAAACCACCGGAGAGAGACAGAGAGAGAGAGAGAGATTATGGCGGAGGGGCAATCCCCGGAGAACTCACCGCCGGCTCCTCCTTCTCCTCCGTCGCCTCCCTCTTCCGACGATCAACAAACAACATCACCTCCTCCTTCCGACGATCAACAAACAACATCTCCTCCTCCTCCATCTTCACCTGACCTAGCTCCTCCACCTCAACAACAACAAGAATCACCACCTCCTCCCTCGCCTGAAAATTCATCCGATGGTTCTTCTTCTTCTCCTCCACCACCACCGTCTGAATCCTCCCCACAATCACAATCTCCTCCACCTCCTTCACTGTCTCCGCCGCAGCAAAGCGACAACAAAGGAAACAATAACGAAAATAACAAAGGAAATGATGGAAGCAGCGGGGATGGAGGAAACAAGAATGCTTCCCATACTCCTCCACCACCGTCTAAGACTTCCGACCATAGCTCTCCCTCGCCACCAAAATCGCTGGCGCCACCTTCAAGAGACGGTGGCACCAATTCGTCAAGTAACGATGGTCGGAACATGGGTGCTGTTATAGGACTCGTGGCTGCAGCTGGACTTTTGTTCCTTGTCATGATTTTGTTTTGTGTCTGTTGTTTTCGGAAGAAGAAGAAGAAATCAAAGCTTGATCAGATGCCGTACTACGGAAGCAATGCTTACGCCGCTGGCAAAAGTATGTATATATAAAAACCCTATTTAAACCCCGTTAGTTTCTTATTAGCCAAGAATAAGCATGAATGTTGTTTCTTGTTGCTTAAGATACTAGATAATTATATTCCTCTGCTCTTGTCTTTCAAACACCATCTCATCTAATTATGTACAAAACCATGAAACCTAACTAAACCCCGTACGTACAATATCTTAAGATTTAGTTTCACCGAGGTCATCTACCTTAATTAGTATCTTTTTAGCTAAGAAAAAAGCGTAATTTATTGTCTTTGTCTAACTTTTTTTTTGGTCGGGATTTTAGCTGGGGGTGATCAATATTTCAATAGTGTAGCTACACAACAACAACAAAACTACAACCAAAATGTTTCTACACATGAACAACAACACCACTACAACCAAAATGATCACATTGTGAATCTGCCTCCACCTCCTGGATCGATGGGTACAAATTGGGTGAATTCACCGCCGCCACCACCACCTCCAGGAAATTGGCAGCTAATGCCGTCGCCACCAGCACCAGTGTCAGGAGGCATAAATGGTATTCATAGCGGCGAGATGAGCTCAAATTTCTCATCAGGTCCATACGCTCCATCTCTACCACCACCTCACCCTTCAGTGGCTCTGGGATTCAACCAAAGCACATTCACTTACGAAGAGCTCGCGGCCGCAACTCAAGGTTTCTCAAAAGACCGTTTGTTGGGACAAGGCGGGTTCGGGTATGTTCACAAAGGAATCTTGCCAAACGGTAAGGAGATCGCGGTGAAGAGCCTTAAAGCCGGAAGCGGGCAAGGCGAGAGAGAATTCCAGGCAGAGGTTGAGATCATCAGCCGCGTCCATCATCGACATCTCGTGTCTCTTGTCGGATACTGCAGTAATGCGGGAGGACAGAGGATGTTGGTCTACGAGTTTCTCCCTAATGACACACTTGAGTTCCACCTTCATGGTAATTAATGATGACTTTTCTTGTGTTCTTGGGAAGGATTATAACCTAAAAACTAAAACAAATTGTCACTAAATCAATGGAATTACAGGGAAAAGCGGGACTGTGATGGATTGGCCAACCAGACTCAAGATTGCCTTAGGATCAGCAAAAGGTCTTGCTTATCTACATGAAGATTGTGAGTGGTTGATGTCATATTTTCACTTTAATGTAAAACCAAAGATTTATATAGATTTAAGATATTTACATGTTTGTGCCTGATAATTGTGGTTAGGTCATCCTAAAATCATCCATAGAGACATTAAAGCTTCAAACATTCTCCTTGACCTTAACTTTGAAGCCAAGGTATGCTTTAAGCCTTTAACTACCTAAATTCTATTTCGACTCTTTACATGTAATTTCAATATTCCCAGTTGACATTTTTAAAACTAATTTCCAGGTTGCAGATTTGGTTTGGCTAAGCTTTCTCAAGACAACTACACACATGTGTCGACTCGGGTCATGGGAACATTTGGATACTTAGCTCCTGAATATGCATCAAGTGGGAAACTAACAGAGAAATCAGATGTTTTCTCTTTTGGAGTTATGCTTCTTGAGCTCATAACCGGACGCAGACCGGTTGATCTAAGTGGTGACATGGAAGACAGTTTGGTCGATTGGGTGAGTATATGTAATGCATTCATGTATTTAAACTCATATCAGAAAAAAAAAAAAAAAAATGTTTGATGAATTGTTATTGGCAGGCAAGACCATTATGCATGAACGCAGCACATGATGGAGAATATGGGGAATTGGTAGACCCATTCCTTGAGAACCAATACGAGCCTTACGAGATGGCACGCATGGTGGCTTGTGCGGCTGCAGCCGTAAGACACTCTGGTCGTCGCCGCCCAAAGATGAGTCAGGTAATAATAGTAAGCGTGAGCGGTACAAGTTAGACGGTTAGATAATTTCTTGGCCTAGATATTGACCAAAACCGCTAAATAAATCTTGGCCAACTAAAAACATATTAATCGATTAAAGAGTGTTCTGATTTAATTACTTTGTTCTTTGGTGTTATAATTCATTTGTATAATCTAGCTTTTTAGTAATACCCTAGAAAGTCTAGGCGTTAGTTAATCTTCGCTCTTCCAATTAGTAACTAACGATATTTCGGATATTACTCTAGTACTATATACAGTATAATGTTTTCTGCTTATATTTTCTAGATTGTTCGTACGCTGGAGGGCGATGCGTCGCTGGATGACTTAGACGACGGTGTGAAACCGAGGCAGAGCTTGAGCGGAGGTGATGGTAGCTCGGACTATGAGACGGGCACGTATGGTGCCGAGATGAGGAAATTTAGGAAAGCTACATTGGACAGTCGCGATTACGGGGCAAGTAGCGAATACGGTGCCACAAGTGAGTACGGACTTGATCCATCCTCCTCGAGCAGCGAGGAGATGCACATTGAAAGAGTCACCAATAAAACTACTACTACCCGTGGGTATTAAAATGCTTAAGGCCAAACTACATTAACCGTTAGATCGATATATGTTGCCTTTATGTGGGAAAGTATGAACGGTGGATGTGTTTGTTTGTTCACAACAAAAAGAAGAAAACGAAAACCAAGGGTTTTATACTATTACTTATAAATTGCAAACTATGTTAAAATGTGTCTCAATTCTGAAAATAATCAAATGTTGAAAGTACTTTATTTAAATTATTTATTTTATATTTATAAATTTAATGTTTTTATAAAAATGTATTTTTGTTTTATAGAAGAAAAATATAGAAACAATTACAACACAAATTATTATTCTTGTAATAAAAACATCTCCGAGATTAATTTTCTAGTAGTATCATATTTGAAATCATTTATTCAATGCTTATACTTCTCTTTATTATATTTTTCTCTTATCAATTTCTGTGCAAATTAATTCGTTTTGAACTCAACCTCTTTTTTTCTTATTCACTTGAACTTAAGTTATTTTGAAATATTTTTCTCTGGTTTATTAAAATTATTCATGGGAATTTATTTCTTAAATATTGAAATCATATCAAAAACACTCTTTTTTACAATAACTTTATCAAAATTTTACCAAAATAATATTTTTTTTTAGGAGCACGAAATTATGAATCCTTAATATTTCTTACAACGATTTCACTAGTTAAATATTTTTCTTTATTTCTGTTATTCTTTGTTATATCTCAATTTCTCAGACAACAATATCTCTAGATATCTTGATTCTCTCATCAATTGTACCAACATCATAAGGTAAACTTTTTTTTTTCAATGACTTTGATGGACATATTCCAAAATCTTTTTGCGGAATAGAATTTTAACAAACTTTGGATCTCACGTATTGACTCACATATTAGATTCCACTGGAGCTCTGAGACGTTTGCCGGTCATTATAATATCCTCGACTTTCTTACAACAATCTAACTGGTGTATCTCTGCTACAAAATTTTGGTCTTTCTAAACAACAATATTTTTGGTCTGCTCCGAAAGATGTCCACTTGAGTTTTGGATATTTTCAAATTTTGCTTCTAAACAAAAAATCTCACACTCGTAGAGTTTCAAACTTTAATATTTGCTTTCAATTTGAATTAATAGTTTAGCATAATTTCGACATATTTATGTCCTATAATAGATTCTATAGAGGAGAAAAATATATGTTCTATGTTGTAGATATTTTTTAATAAGTATTTTCAAATATTTTTATCGATTGGATGTTAAATTTGTATAAATGACATTAAAAATTAGAAAATAAATAAAATAGACGAGAGATGCAATTATTTTCTAATAATATTTTCTTAAAAATTCATATCACACTTGTTTTTATTTTTTATAATTCAAAATTATTTATTTTGACCAACAATCTCACATGCTGGGAGTTTCTAACTTTAATATTTGTTTGTAAGAGGTTGAGACGCTATTTCAGCTCAAATTAATATTTCAGAGTGATTTCGACATATTTATGTCTTGAAACATATTTTCTAGATGAGATAAAAATCCGCTCTATAGTTGCAAATAATTTCTAATGTTTTTTCTTAATAATTATTTTCAATTATTTTTATTGATTCAATGTTAAATTTGTATATATGATCTAAGTTTTTTTTTTAATTTATATATGACTTAGTTAGGATTTTAATAAAAATAATCAGCTAATTAAATTCAATACATTTAATTATTGTTTTTAAAACATTAAATAAACTTTAAATCTAGCTAAATAGAATTAATCAATTATATATGATGTGGAGAGGTGATGTGGCAAATATAATATGATGTGTATTATTTGAAATGTTTTGATTAACTACATGTTTTAAATGAGGTGTCAGCTTCACAAAGCTTTAAAAAGCTGATGTGTCAAGCAATGGAAAGACCAAAGGACTTTTTAGTGTATTGATTGTTGGGTAGTAACGACAAGTATTTATACACTGTAAGAACTTAATTTTACTTTAAGTCAATGTTTTTAAAACCGACCGGAAAGCGAACCGTAATATCTCTTGGATCATTGGATCACTGAGTCGATCGGGTCCGACCGTAGTCACTTATTTTTTATTTATTTATTGTTTTGATTAATACTATAAATATATGTAATGATTGGAGATATATTTATCACTATAAAGACATAATAAAAATTTGCTGTGTTAATTTTTAAATAAACATTAATATTTTTATGTTTGTTTGAGTTATTGTTTTGTATTTAGATTATTGAAGAGAAAATAATTTTTATAGAAATAATACATAACAAAATCAATGAAATTTTTAATAGTTAAGGAAAAACTAAATAAGTTGCCATTTTAACTAGTAAAATCAATACTAAGCGAAAAAAACAATATTAAACATTAAAAACCCTAGTCTTTGTCTTTTGTATACCTCTATCAGCCGTCCATTTATAGTTTTCCCCTCATCTTCCAATTGTTTGGATCATATGAAATATTATATAATTTTCTCCCAAAATTAATCTTTGAAAATCATGATTATGTTTCAGACCAAAAGAATCAAAATCATGACTACGTCTCAGTTTTATTTTCCAATGAATTTTCTTTAAAATAGGAACCGAACGGGTTTGAATTTTGTTCGGGTTATCGGTTTTAAGTGGTGTTTTTCGGATTTTTCCGATTCAACTATATGCCGAGTTTTGCATGAAACCCAAACCGGAGATATTACCGGGTCGCGGTTCAACTGGTCCAACCGCCCGGTCCAGTCCGGGTCTAAAATCACTAATTTAAGTATAAAGAGTAATTAGAAGAAATCAAATTCACTACAATTTTAAATCGGCTTTATTGTAAGCACTTCTTTTTATCTTGTTTCACTTTCTTGCAATTGGTTTTCTATTACATTAAAATATATTTATGTACCAGCGTAAAACATATAGGGTTGCCGTTTTTTTCCTGCCTCTACTTGTCGCTTTCTTAGCATTCTGACTTGTACTTTTTGGGTCTTTAAAAACCAGCCAAAACTAGTTAATCCTTTATGAAATAGCCTCAAATTTATTTTTCATACAAAATGCTACCTGTTCTTTTAAACTTTAAAATCCAGCCTCTTAAACCGAGTTAACCATCAAGTCGTGTTTAATGGATTTGCGATTAGGATAATCCAAAACCCAACAATTTTAATCCTCGATCCGATATCAAACGACATCATTTTGTTTCTCCTTTAACAAAACAATCAAAAATCCCCAAATCATACCAAAATCGAAATTAGGGTTCATAAAGAGAAAAGGGATTTTCAGAATGATGAGCTACTCTTCGGTATCAAACCGTTCTCATCGACAAGCTTCTCCTCCTGATGTTCCAATGAGATGCTGGTGTGGTGAAGATATCATCACATTCACATCAAAAAAAAAAGGAAAATCCTGCCGAAGATTCTACAGATGCTCGATTGATATGAAGGTAAAAATGTTTCTTAAGTTAAATTGTTGATGGTAATGATGTATTGATTTGAAGTAGTGTAATTTTTGATGTCTATTAGAGGGAGAATGAAGATCATCTCTTCAAATGGGTCGATGATGCTTTGTTAGATGAAATTAGGATGCTCGATGAGAAATTTAGGCTAGTTGTAAAGGATTTCAGTGATCTGAGGAAGCAAGTGGAGGGTAACATTGAGCTGCAGAAAAAATTCTTGAAGAAGATGGAGGAAGAAATGATCAAAAAGATGAATGAGAAGATTGAAAAAGAAGTGGGGGCATGGGACATCTTTGAAGACAGTAGGTGTTGCTATTGTTTTTGTAATCTCAGTGGTTTGGATGTGGGGAAGGGTGTAGTGTTGTTGTTGTTTGTATCATTGCTTGTTTTGTATTGTTGTTGTTTTAGTTGGATCGTGTGTTGTTGTTGGTAATGTTGTTGTTTTCGACTCGTTTCAGTAATGTTGTTTTGGTAATGTTGTTATTAATAGACATCAATTTATTAGATCATAAGAATGTGGAACTAAAGCTGCATCATAAACATGGAACTAAAGCTGCATCATAAATATCCGGAAATCATCAAAAATGGTGATGGTCAAGATTTACAAGTTTCATAATCAAAACCAAACAAAACCAAAATAATGGCATTCAAACACCTAACCTTGCAGAAACTAGCTAACATAATCCTAATACCACAAAAGTTTTCATCCTAACATCAACCAAACACCAGCTAACATCATCTTATCACCATCCAAACCATCTAAACCAGCCTACAACTCCCATGGATCCCATTGACTACTTGTTTGTGTGAGTTTGATTGTTTCTTCTCCTTGGCCTGTTTTGGTGATTTCTGGTCCCATTGATGTTGTTGATACTGAATCTTGTCCCCGATTAATAGATTGAAAGACTTAAGTAAGTATACAGCAAAAACAACAAAAGTAAGTACACAACCAACAAAAGTAAGTAAGTAACATAACAACTACCTCATTGTGTCCTGAAGAAGCTTTACTTTTCTTATTCTTCTTCTCCTTAGGATACTTCTTACATCCAGCTGCATTGTGTCCTTCCCTACCACACGATCTACAATGCATTTTCCTTCCCTTCCTTCTTAGCTTGAGAATCTCTGGTTCCTTCTTCCCTTTCTTCTTCTTTGGAGACTCAAGTTTACCCTTGATTCTGGCATAATTCTTCTTCTGACCTTTCTTTCAACCAGGAAGATTAGGTTATGTAGGTGCTTTTATCAATGCATAGTTATTAGTCATCCAGAAACGTGCTCCTGTCACTGAATCTGAACCTGTGTCATATTGCTCTAGCCAGATTTGAGTTTCAAAGACTGGAACCACAAATTCTTCAACATTCTTACCAATGTCTATGATTGCTCCATATGCATGTTCACAAAGAATCTCTCTGACATGCCACTTACAACATGAGCATTCCCAACTCCCAAAAGTCAATTTCACACTATATGAATTCCCACAAACATAGACTTCAAAATTATCATGTGTTCCCTTTGTGACTTCACATCTCATTGCCTGCTCCTCCTCCTTTTCTAGAATATCTGATGCATACTTAGGTAACTTTTTTTTCCATTTGAGTATCTTCTCTTTTCTCTTAGCTATACATGCCATTGCTTGCCTTCTGATTGTTTCCAGCATCGGAACCAATGCCTTTGCCCTTGCTTTGACGATTGTAGCATTGAAAGATTCTGTTGCATTGTTGTCCACATCCTCACAACAACTGCCAATCTTGAAAAAAGATCTACACCAAGTCTCTGGTTCCTCCTTGATGACATCTTCATACAAAGACATGCTGTAAGCTCTAATTTTATTCAAATTAACTTGATAATCAGCATGGTTGTAACTCCAAGCTAATGTCCACACCATCATCTTCAACAAGTCTTTATTGACATGTCTCTTCTTCAAGTTTTCAACTATATGCTTGACACAAGGTTTGTGCTCAGCATTTGGTAAGACATTCTTGACAACATTGATAATTCCCTACAAAGAATCCAAACACAAAAGTAAAACCAAACCTACATTATATACTATAGAAACCAAACACAAAAGTCACAAACACTTACCTTGCAACGATCTGATATCACTACATAACCATTTCCATCTTTTAGATTCAAGTCATCCTTGAGCTGGTTCAGAAACCATAGCCAATTCTCTGCATTCTCTGATTAAATAGCAGCCCAAACAACATGATAGATTTGATTGTTTCCATCATGTCCAATGGCAGTCAGTAAGCAACTCTTAACAACATGCTTCAAAAAAGTGTCATTAATTCCGATGGTTGGCCTACAATAGTAGAACCCATGCTTCATTTCTCCTAGACAAACATAGATACAATTGAATACATCTTCTCCAACCGCATTAGAAATGGTGTCAACAATTGTTGTAGATCCCTTGTTTGTGGTTTTCATTTCAGCAACATAACCTTTGAGGTGGGCAAATTGCTGAGCATACTCCTCTGTGAGCCACTTTAGAGCAAAAATCCTTCCTCTCTGCAATTGTGCTAAATAGTCTCTATTGCGACTTAATTTGAGCTTGAATATCTAGAGGCATAAAAGAAGGGTTCATCCTCAACTTGTCCATGAACAATAGTCCAATAACTGCACTCTTCAGCAACTTGCATTTCACGTTAGGAATGCAGCTATGGTCAGGGCATTTTGTCGTCAGAACCCACAAGTGCTTTGCTTCATTGTATGAGCAGTAGAGTCTCCAACCACATCCCCTCTTATGAGCACACCTAAAGTTTTTTTGTTCTTCCCCACCTATCTTGTATAAGATTTTCTCTATTCTTCAAAGCAAAATGCAACACAGTCTCTTTAAACTCGAAAGCATTCAAGAATGTTCTACCTATAGCTAACTTATCATTGCTACCCAACCTAATTTTCTTATCTCTACTAATTACCGGATCTTCATCATCGTTAGAGCTATCTTGGATAACATTTTGTTGAATCTGAAACTCATCAAACCATTATGCTACAACTTCCTTGACCTCATACTCAAACCTCTCCATTATGTCTTCTTTGGTTTCATCATTCGCATTCTCATCTCTTTTTCCATCATCTTCTCCGTCTGGAACAACACCATCCACTTCGCCATCAGCGTCTCCATCATCGTCTTCGTCACTTACAACTCCATCAGCGTCGATATCGTTTTCTTCGTCGCTCTCAACATTGAAGTCAGGGTCATCAAGATCGCTTTGATACATCAACTCTTCGATTCGCATTTTCTTCTCACGATTTTGGATCGAACAACCTTAAATCCCCAATTTTGGATTGAAAAATGAAAATCCCCAAATTTTTCTCTCGATGAACCCTGATTTCGATTTTGGTATGATTTGGGGAGTTTTGATTTTTTTGTTAAAGGAGAAACCAAACGATGTCGTTTGATATCGGGTCGGGGATTAAATTGTCGGGTTTTGGATTATCCTAATCGTAAATCCATTAAACACGATTTTGCGGTTAACCCGGTTTAAGAGGCTGAATTTTAAAGTTTAAAAGTACATGTAACATTTTGTATGAAAAATAAAGTTGAGGCGGTTTCATAAAGGATTAACTAGTTTAGGCTGATTTTTAAAGATCCAAAAAATACAGGTCGGAATGCTGAGAAACCGACAAGTAGAGGCGGGAAAAAACCGGCAACCCAACTATATATCATTATGGCAAAGAATACTAGACCTAACTTGAATAAACAATACACAAAGAACAATCAATTTCAATGTACTAAAACCACCCAAAAAGATGAAAAGGAGAAAAATATGAGATTTTGGATGAGCCTTCTCGGTTAACACTAGTCATCATACGCGTACAAGCTAATATTAACCTCTTCGAGAGAATGCAAAAGGAAAACTCAAACTCTGTAGGAAACAAATTGAGTTTCTATTGTACCAAAAAAAAATTAGGTCATTAATTGACGCCTAATGATTTACTTAGGAAGTGACATTAGTTAATTATCGATCTTTCGATTAGGGACGATCGAGATTTTGGACATTGTTTTACTATGGATATAATGTTCGTTCTGCTTATTTTTACTATATTGTTTGGACGTTCGAAGGTGATGCATCTTGGACCATGACACAATCACAAATGATGCCGAAATGAGGAAATTGAAAATGTGGATGTGGTTAGTTCGTATATCCAGGTATATGCATTGTCAATGTCAACGGTTCATTAAAGTATTTGTGTTTTAGTTTTTACTTTATTAACATAACTGCGTTTTGTTTGAGTTGGTGGATCTCAATTTACTAAAGTTTACAATGACATTCATTAAAGAATAACGATTTGATGTTCATATTTGTAGTGTTAATTTAACTCATGTCATTGGTGTATGCTACTATGGAAATCTCTATTTTTGTAGGATGGATACAAATACATTAAATTAGTTAGCATGAATATACAAATGCATTAATTTCGTCAAAGGTTTGCAAAAACAAAAAAAATCTTCTTGTTTCTAAGGGAGCAGAATCTATGGCAATATTCGTGATATGAGCCTGAATCTATATCTCATGGATCTAAAAAAATTGATTTAGTATGATAGTTCTTGGCTTTTTTTCCTTACTTTCATATATGATATTATCTATGGTCCACTTGTATTATGTTGATGAAATCAAATTTTAAATCATAAACTATGTAAAACTATTTTTTTGATAAGTAATTTGGCGTTTGGTATTTGACAACTTAGTTTTTTTCCATATTAGACTATGAGTTTCTAACTCAAAACCAATTGGCAATCGAAAAACCATCAACGCGGCTACTAGCGATTGAAGAAACTAATTTTGGTTATAGAGAATTTAGTTAAACAAACGGATATATATGTGCAACCCTAATTTTGTAGAGCATAACACAGACAAAATTGAGCCAGACCGATTATCAAACATAGCAGTGTTCTAATCTAGGCCAAAAAACATTTAGTTCAATATAGAATTGATATATCATGGTTTTTACCCGTTTTTAGCCAATATATAGGTCTTGTTTCCAAAGTCCTTATAGTGTTTATGTAGTCTTTTTGAGTCTTTTCAGGTTTTAGCACGTCTGGATCATTTTGGCATCCTTTGAATAATTTTTCACCGTTGGATTGAGCTCAAATTTGGATACAAGACAGATCTTTGGATTAGCTTTCATTTGGAAGTGTTTTGAGGCCATTCTAACGGTGCGATCAAAAGTTATGCTAGTTTATGTGAAGACAGTCCAGTCTGACGAGCACAGAGTCCTGGTATCAACCGACACCAACCCAGTATCGATCGACACCGACTGCAGGAAAATAAAACACGCGATTTTACAAGTTTGAAGAGTCTGCAACTTGGCCCAGAAGATTCTATTATTTACAATTAAGCCCAGAACGTGTTTTAGCATTATATTTAGGGGTTTTAGCCACTTTGAGAGAGTGCTTTTATGATTATTCTGAATACTTTGAGAGAGATTGGTTCCGGGTTATTGTGGGAGACAATTCTGAACCCTTGTTTACTCTTGATTTATTCTATGCAATTCTATTCAATTATGATTTCTGTTTCATTGATCATGTCTGAGTAGATTCCTTGTTAGGTTTAGGGTTATTCAAAGGTGTTTGATGAATTGTTAGGTTGATCTGAATTGATAGGAGAGATTCAATAGAGTTCTACATCTAGACTTGTGATTACTGCTTATTCTAGCTTCATGACCTAGAATCTGATCTTAGGTTGTTTGATTGGCACGAAAGTGTGATTGATTATCTGAACTAGTGTTAGATGAGCAAAAGACCTATTCGCAAAGAAATTTGGTTTAGGATTTTGTGAACAATTGAACCTGATCATTAATGCTTGTTTGAATTCATAGGATTTGCAAAGAAATTTGGAATTCTAGGTTTAGACATAGATAATCTTCGCAGCGACGGTTGGTTGATTTTATATTTGTGTTTAAGTTTAAAAACAATGCTTAATATCCTCCTGACATTCTATTTGATCTGCAATTCTGATTCACCGGAGAATTTCCCTAGGCTTAGCGGTTTCCTCCATTGATTTTACAACCCGTCTTTAATCGTTTACTATTGCTATTTTTAATTACATTTATTTTTCTTAGCTTAATTCAAATTCTATATTCTATTGAGTGATTTCTTGAGGCTTTGTGGTTCGACCCCTACTATACTGCAACTACTGCTTTAGTACTCTTAAGGTATTATATTTGAGCCATATCAAATATTTGTGAATGTTGGGAACGCTGTAGTTAATCGTACTAGGACGATTGGTGAGTACAACAGGCCTGATCAATTCTATGCCAATCGAGCAGCGATTCGTGTTCTTGCGTTTCTAAGGAATGACTTTGAGCTGAAACCTGTATACTTCACTCTTGTGGGTCAGCATCTTTTTCATGGTCTTCCTCATGAACACCCTATGAATCACATTGAGAGGTTTGAGGACTTGGTCACTAGCATCAAGTACAATGGAGTATCGATCGACACTAGTGTTGTGTCGATCAACGTCTGGTGTCGATCGACACTAGTGTTGTGTCGATCGACACTCCTCACCATCTCGGGTAACTTCTTCGATTTTCCAAAATTCACATAGTTCTTTTGTTTCTTTTGCCAAATCTAGACTAGATTACACAGGGGACAATGTTGTTTAAGTCTGGGGGAGGTAGTCGCTGACATTGTGCTTGTTTTTCTTAGAGTCAGTCTGTTTTTGTGTCAAATTTGTTTTATCGAGTCAAGCTTGTTGGAGATTATGATCTTGTTCTTGGATCTATTGTGTTGATTTTGCTTCTGAGTGACCGTTGTTTCAGAAACAGTTTTAGTTCGGACTAATGAAAAATTCAAAGGTTGACCAGCTAACTAGAAGTCACTCATGTTTCCAGCAAAATCCATGTAAGCCTGAGCCAAATTTTTGCACTTCATCATTGTGGATAGTTTTTATAGAGCTTGATTCATCATTCATATCTGACAAAGGAACCCATGTGTTTGAAAATAATGGTATACTTCTCCCTTGACACACGTTGGTAAATAAGATGCATAAAAGATGAGATGATTTCCGCCGAGTAGAGGGGTAGAAAAATTTCCAGTGATCCCATTATTCTACTTGGATAAGGAATGATCACACAAAGGTTGGAAGCGAGGGGTAGAAACATTTCCCGGGACCCCATTATTCGTCTAAAGCATTTGATACATTGAGAGGGGAGAGCCGGGGATTCGGTGGCAAACACCATCAATACTCGCGTCTCAAACCTTGATATGTATATGCGAAGCTAAAATAAAAAAAAAAAAATAAAGAGAACATAAAAAGAGATAAGTCTGGGGGAGAGAAAAATAATACCGAAAGTGTGTAATTTGGGTGGTTCTTTTGTCATGATATCGTATGAGGAAGAGTCTAGAAGGTTCTTGAACATTGGCTGCAGTGATGAAACTGGCAATGAGGGTTTGGTTGGATGATGTTGTGAGATAATGTGTGGAGTCTGGGAAGCTGCGAATGTCTACGGAGAAGTACATAGTGGTTAGATCTGAAACTGATTAGGTGATATCTGGAAAGCTTGGGAAAAGGGTCATTGCGATGTTTCAAGAACAGGTGAGTCTCCGTGTTTTCAAACCTCTTTCTCTAGTTTGGTTTTCTGTTTGCTTGAGGGCAAGCAAAGGCTAAGTCTGGGGGAGTTGATATATCATGGTTTTTACCCGTTTTTAGCCAATATATAGGTCTTGTTTCCAGAGTCATTCTAGTGTTTTTGTAGTCTTTTTGAGTCTTTTCAGGTTTTAGTACGTCTGGAGCATTTTGACATCCTTTGAATAATTTCCCACCGTTGGATTGAGCTCAAATTTGGATACAAGACAGATCTTTGGATTAGCTTTCATTTGGAAGTGGTTTGAGGCTATTCTAACGGTGCGATCGAAAGTTATGCTAGTTTTTGTGAAGACAGACCATTCTGACGAGCACAAAGTCCTGGTATCGACCGACACCAACCCGCTATCGACCGACACCAACCCAGTATCGATCGACACCGACTGCAGGAAAATAAAACACGCGATTTTACAAGTTTGAAGAGTCTGCAACTTGGCCCAGAAGATTCTATTATTTACAATTAAGCCCAGAACGTGTTTTAGCATTATATTTAGGGTTTTTAGCCACTTTGAGAGAGGGCTTTTATGATTATTCTGAATATTTTGAGAGAGATTGGTTCCGAGTTATTGTGGGAGAGAATTCTGAACCCTTGTTTACTCTTGATTTATTCTATGCAATTCTATTCAATTATGATTTCTATTTCATTGATCATGTCTGAGTAGATTCCTTGTTAGGTTTAGGGTTATTCAAAGGTGTTTGATGAATTGTTAGGTTGATCTGAATTGATAGGAGAGATTCAATAGAGTTCGTCATCTAGACTTGTGATTACTGCTTATTCTAGCTTCATGACCTAGAATCTGATCTTAGGTTGTTTGATTGGCACGAAAGTGTGATTGATTACATGAACTAGTGGTAGATGAGCAAAATACCTATTCGCAAAGAAATTTGGTTTAGGATTTTGTGAACAATTGAACCTGATCATTAATGCTTGTTTGAATTCATAGGATTTGCAAAAAAATTTGGAATTCTAGGTTTAGACATAGATAATCTTCGCCGCGACGGTTGGTTGATTTTACATTTGTGTTTAAGTTTAAAAACAGTGCTTGATATCCTCCTGACATTCTATTTGATCTGCAATTCTGATTCACCGGAGAATTTCTCTAGGCTTAGCGCTTTCCTCCATTTATTTTACAACCCGTCTTTAATCGTTTACTATTGCTGTTTTTAATTACATTTATTTTTCTTAGCTTAATTCAAATTCTATATTCTATTGAGTGATTTCTTGAGTCTTTGTGGTTTGACCCCTACTATATTACAGTTACTGCTTACTGCTTTAGTACTCTTAGGGTATTATATTTGAGCCATATCAAATTTTTGCGCCGTTGCCGGGGACTCTAAATTCGCCATTAGATTTTAGATTAGAGTTTGGACTAAGTTCGTCAGTATCGATTGATACCCAGCTGGTATCGGTCGATAGTCATCGTAATTTTTATTTTATTTTTGTTACTTACGTGTTTTTGACTCTTGTGTTTCAGGAAAGCATAGGAGCCAGCAGAGATGAACAACTCATTGGTTCTAATTCGTGATGAGGCTGGTGCTTACAGAGACCTAGAGGGTCGTTTGTACAATGAGAGAGGGCAACGTCTTGACGAAGAAGGAAAAGTCATTGTCCCTCCAGATGTTGTGAATGTTGGGAACGCTGTAGTTACTCGTGCTAGGACGATTGGTGAGTACAACAAGCCTGATCAATTCTATGCCAATCGAGCAGCGATTCGTGTTCCTGTGTTTCAAAGGAATGACTTTGAGCTGAAACCTGCATACTTCACTCTTGTGGGTCAGCATCTTTTTCATGGTCTTCCTCATGAACACCCTATGGATCACATTGAGAGGTTTGAGGACTTGGTCACTAGCATCAAGTACAATGGAGTATCGATCGACACTAGTGTTGTGTCGATCAACGTCTGGTATCGATCGACACTAGTGTTGTGTCGATCGACACTCATCACCATCTCGGGTAACTTCTTCGATTTTCCAAAATTCACATAGTTCTTTTGTTTCTTTTGCCAAATCTAGACTAGATAACACAGGGGACAATGTTGTTTAAGTTTGGGGGAGGTAGTCGCTGACATTGTGCTTGTTTTTTTTAGAGTCAGTCTGTTTTTGTGTCAAATTTGTTTTATCGATAAAATTACTGCTTATTCTAGCTTCATGACCTAGAATCTGATCTTAGGTTGTTTGATTGGCACGAAAGTGTGATTGATTACCTGAACTAGTGTTAGATGAGCAAAAGACCTATTCGCAAAGAAATTTGGTTTAGGATTTTGTGAACAATTGAACCTGATCATTAATGCTTGTTTGAATTCATAGGATTTGTAAAGAAATTTGGAATTCTAGGTTTAGACATAGATAATCTTCGCAACGACGGTTGGTTGATTTTACATTTGTGTTTAAGTTTAAGAACAGTGCTTAATATCCTCCTGACATTCTATTTGATCTGCAAGGTTAGTGTTTATAGAGCTTGATTCATCATTCATATCTGACAAAGGAACCCATGTGTTTGAAAATAATGGTATAGCTCTCCCTTGACACACGTTGGTAAATAAGATGCATAAAAGATGTGATGATTTCCGCCGAGTAGAGGGCTAGGAAAATTTCCAATGATCCCATTATTCTACTTGGATAAGGAATGATCACACAAAGGTTGGAAGCGAGGGGTAGGAACATTTCCCGGGACCCAAATATTCGTCTAAAGCCTTTGATACATTGAGAGGGGAGAACCGGGGATTTGGTGGCAAACAACATCAATACTCACGTCTTAAACCTTGATTTGTATATGCGAAGCTAAAAAAAAATAAAAAATAAAAAGAACATAAAAAGAGATAAGTCTAGGGGAGAGGAAAACAATACGAAAAGTGTGTAATTTGGGTGGTTCTTTTGTCATGATATCATATGAGGAAGAGTCCAGAAGGTTCTTGAACATTGGCTGCATTGATGAAACTGGCAATGAGGGTTTGGTTGGATGATGGTGTGAGATAATGTGTGGAGTCTGGGAAGCTGCGAATGTCTACGGAGAAGTACATGGTGGTTAGATCTGAAACTGATTAGGTGATATCTGGAAAGCTTGGGAAAAGGGTCATTGCGATGTTTCAAGAACAGGTGAGTCTCCGTGTTTTTAAACCTCTTTCTCTAGTTTTGTTTTCTGTTTGCTTGAGGGCAAGCAAAGACTAAGTCTAGGGAAGTTGATATATCATGGTTTTTACCCGTTTTTAGCCAGTATATAGGTCTTGTTTCCAGAATCCTTCTAGTGTTTTTGTAGTCTTTTTGAGTCTTTTCAGGTTTTAGCATGTTTGGACCTTAATTGGAGCTTTTGGAGTATTCTGGAGCTTTTTGGCATACGTTGAATAATTTCCCACCGTTGGATTGAGCTCAAATTTGGATACAAGACAGATCAATGGATTAGCTTTCATTTGGAATTGGTTTGAGGCCATTCTAACGGTGAGATCAAAAGTTATGCTAGTTTTCGTGAAGGTAGTCTAGTCTGGCGAGCACAGAGTCCTGGTGTCGACCGACACCAACCCAGTATCGATCGACACCGACCCAGTATCGATCGACACCGACTGTAGGAAAAGAAAACACGCGATTTTACAAGTTTGAAGATTCTGCAACTTAGCCCAAAAAATTGTATTATTTACAATTAAGCCCAGAATGTGTTTTTCCATTATATTTAGGGGTTTTAGCCATTTTTAGAGAGGAAGACTGGATTTTATTCATTATTCGGGTTTTGAGAGAGGGAGAGAAGTCAGAAACTATGTTCCTGAGAGAGAAGATTTCGAACCTTTGTTACTCTTTACTCTACTCTTTTATGCAATCTATTTTATTCATGATGTTTGCTTTATTCACCATGTCTGAGTAGATTCCTTGTTAGGTTTAGGGTTATTCAAAGGTGTTTGATGAATTGTTAGGTTGATCTGAATTGATAGGAGAAATTCAATAGAGTTCTTCATCTATACTTGTGATTACTGCTTATTCTAGCTTCATGACCTAGAATCTGATCTTAGGTTGTTTGATTGACACGAAAGTGTGATTGATTGCCTGAACTAGTGTTAGATGAGCAAAATACCTATTCACAAAGAAATTTGGTTTAGGATTTTGTGATCAATTGAACCTGATCATTAATGCTTGTTTGAATTCATAGGATTTGCAAAGAAATTTGGAATTCTAGGTTTAGACATAGATAATCTTCGCAGCGACAGTTGGTTGATTTTACATTTGTGTTTCAAGTTCAAGAACAATGCTTAATATCCTCCTGACATTCTATTTGATCTGAAATTCTGATTTACCGGAGAAATATCCTAGGCTTAGCTATTTTCCTCCTATTGAATTTCACAACTTTTATATTGTGCTGCTTATTTTCTGCATTACTTTGTTCGCTTAGCTTAATTTGAGTCTTAATATTTATTAAGTGAATTCTTGAGTCTTTGTGGTTTGACCCCTAACATACTACAATTATTGTTTTAGTACTATTAGGGTATTATATTTGAGCATATCACTTCTCATTACATCCTCCTTCAATTCTTCGATCCTAGTCTTTAACTCTTGAACTTCGGATTTGGTATTGCCCATTTCACCTTCAATGAATCTTAATTTTGATAAAGCTTCTTTAACCTCCTCATACACAGCATCATTGTCCCATTTAAAAATATTATCCTCATGTAAGAAAACATAAAAAATGTTGTCAGTTTATAGTCAAATGAGCTTGAGGTCGAGGAGTGTATAAACAACTACTTACAACTTGCTTGGTTGGAAAACGGAAGAAAGGTCTTCATGTTTGTCTTGAATCCACATTTTCACTTTGAGAAACTCACAGCTTCCAGTTTCTTTTCAGAGCTTCCAGTTTCCTTTCAGAGCTTCCGGTATCACGACTTTCGACCTTAACATTTGATTTCTCAGAATTAGAACTCATTTTTGACGAGATGTTGGAGAAATAAGGTATTGTTATTTTTTTTTTGTCAACCAAATTCATAAATTAAAGATCTCCAAACGAAAAGCTCTTCGATAGAAAGAGACTGTCGGAGACCGAAAGACTTACACATACAAGGAAATGAGAAAACGGGTCACAAGGCGACCGTACAGTGCTACAAAGGAAGAGAAAGCAACAACTAAGAGAATAGGAGAAGGGAACTAGAGCCCTTCAAAGTGACAAAAGCAACACACAAAAGTAACTTGCCGCACAAGGAGCTTGAACTTTCGAGTAGGCTTTAGACTCCATATTAGTACCATGAGTAGCAAGGTACTCGGTCCCTGAAAAGGGTAGCAACTAGTAGGATGGGAGGGGGCTCTTGCGGTTAGACACAAACGAACAATGCTTGGAGGAAAACTTAAAATCATGAACTGCTTCCGGGACACTTCCGGTGCGCGAATTCTTGAAGGGGAGAACAAATGCTTGAGGATGGAGGAAATACCAAGGGATAGCCCAGGGGATCGTCGGGGAGAGAGGTTTTGAGTAGCTAGATATGTCTCCCATGCTAACCAAAAGAAGGCTCTTTATAGAACCTAGCCAAGGCGGTACTGATCTCCATTGTACCGATAGAATAATTTTTCAAACTAGCTCTTCTCTCCATAATGGAGGATAGTGAGACTCTTTCCAACAAAAAGGAAGATGGGCATTGCACCGCCAACAAAGGTAAACCTTGAGAAGTGTTATCACAAGCTGGTGTGGATTTTAAAACCCTAAACCACAAATTCACCAAAGCCCAGGCCCACCAGTAAAAAATCTCATGCTTAGGAAGATCCACAAAAATTATAATAAAAATTTGGATATGGCCCAAGTTTTCAGTCCGCAACTTCTCCGAGGCCCAAGCCCACGAGGTGGATCTCTTCTTAAAGGAGGAAAAAATTAGAGCCAAACACAATTCTGCATATACAAACTTGGATGGGATTTTTTTGTTTTTGGTTTGGGCCTCTCTTGTTTTTGTTTCTTTCTTCGGCCCATTGGTCTCACACAATTCAACGTCTGCACCGTTTGCCTTTGATGTTTTCTTCTTTTCGGTGGGGTGAGACGCCGCTTCAGTCTTTACCGTCTGGGGTGGATCCTCCATCTCCGTTTCCTAAAGGTCATCGTTTACTATGTCAAGATCGACGCCATCGGCGAGAAAGACGTGGTCAAAGACATGGAAGGCTTCCTCCTCCTCAACCATCCATTCAAAATCAAGCTTGTCGAGATCGGAATCCTGAGAAAACATCGCCGTTGGTGTGAGGAATTCCACTTGATTCAGATACCCAACTTTCTCCACTAGCACAAACGGCTGTTCGCTTGGAGCTATATCACCAGACTCGCTATGTGGGAGGGTTTTACACTTCTTCATCCAACCAAGCTGCTGATCCAGAAACTCTTTGGGGAAATCCTCTTTTTCACGGACTTAATCCAGAATATAAACTTCTCGCTTTCAACTTGTTCATCATGCACGAAACACAGTCTCACCCTATAAAATAAGAAGAGGTGGGCAAAAGGCAAGAAAACTTTGGCTCCCAGTGCAAAATATTGATTTAATATTTTGATGAAACTATATATTTACATTTGATTTTCAAAAACTATTTGTTTTTGTGTTTACAGCAATATATTAATTATGATGACTCAAGAAGCCATTCCGATGGAACATTGTTTACCAGAGACATGTAGCGCGGGAAAGCACGAATTCGTCGCACTAGTTTATCAGCCTTATTATTAAAATTACGAGGAATTAAAAAAGAGGAAAAAAATCTCTTGTCTCCTTCTATCACCTCCAAGTATGCAGCAAAAGCCGACCATTCCGACGGGGAAGACACCATCTTCACTAATTCTGAACAGTCTGTTAGGAAGGTAAATTCGTGTATATTGTCGTCGAGCATATATTTCATTGCCCACACTAGAGCCTCCAATTCAATATGCAATGGAGAAAGATTTTGTCGAAGGTTTGCTGCCCCCATAGGTGGTGCCACACCAGCAGGATTAATACAATACCATCATATTCTTAACATTATTATTTGCGGAACTATCATCATCACCCTCTGCATAAAAATGTTGTGGAGGTACATCATGGTCAGCCTCAGGTATAAGAACCTGTTGTGGTCTAGGAATGCCTCGACGACAAGATGGTCACCTGCTACCGTCTGAAGGATCAGGGGCAAGACACTCATCACTCGGAAGGAACTCCACGTTCTCTCGAGAAAGGAGAGAAGTGGTGCCCGGTTCGGGTAGCCAGCGTAAAAGAAGGAATCCCCCTCGATCCTGGAATTGATACATTTTCTTCTTCTTGATGATATGGCAATGCACTAGATACTTCATGTCCACCTTCTCAATAGTTGTGATCTTCTCAGACTTGGATAAATCGAACTCGGTGTGAAGGAGGATAGGTGTGAGAAGTGAACTAATGCATAGCTGATTCGTCTTCTGTGGGCTTCTCTTCACTTGCACAAGACTGCTGCAAGGTTGGCCTTAGGTCCCTCGTAGTCATGAAACTTAGATAACAAGTGCTTAACAACATATCATAGCATAATCAACTCCTCATTGTGCATCGCATCCGCCTTAGACTTAAAGAAAAAGGCATTGCTTAGGATCTTAGCCACAATACGCAAAATCAAGTTTCTGATCTGAGTGATCTGCACTGAACGCGGCCTGTAGATGCCTTTCCCTATCATGTTCCAAAACGTAGTGGCATCTGCTTTATAAAGCTTCCCAAGGTAACATTCATCTCTTTTGGCAAAACCATATATCTCGCAAATCTCATGTAGAAATGCTTCTTGTCGAGGAGGAAAGAGAATCTTCCTTCTCGTGCTTAAGGATCATTAGAATTCTTGTAGGTAAGGCGGCAAGTGGCAAGAAGCTCCCTGACATACTTCGAAAATGTGTGGTGGCAAAGCCGCCACAACCGTCCAATCCCCATCACCTCAAACATAGAGATGTCATCGTGTAAAAGACCCAAATCACTCAACGTCTCCTGACAGCCAAACCGTGTAGGTAGAATCTCAACCATCTTCATGACGGCGAGGTATTTTGTGTCATTGGTCGTCCAAACTCTCGTACTACGCGCAGCTTCAGTCACAACTTTCAGCGGAGCTGTTGTATTCCCCATTACCTAAAAACACCAAAGAAAAAATACAATGAATCTAACCATGTGAGTAATACAAATTTAGATTTAAGAAGATGATAATCAACATTAATTTGGAGAAATTTTGTTTTGAAATCAAAATCTAAACCTCAAAATAACGCATCACATTTCACAATTCAACTCATATCATCTTATTTTACCGATTTTACCGTTTACCAATCAAAATAAAACCTGATTTTACCGTTTCCCAACAACTCAATGAAGTAATGCAAGCGTAATCTAACAATTAGACTACTTAGAACATCATTATTGGAGGCTCTTGATAGGTTTCTTAAATTATAATATGATTTAATTAAATAAAAAAAAAATAAAAACTAAGAACCGAAACGGTTCTTATGAGAGCATCTCCAATGTATTGCACTATTTTTTACTCTATAATAGAGTAACTCTTTTTTAGAGTTGTATTTTTCTTTATTGTATTACTCTATTTTTTACTCTAAAAATAATATTCTAAGTATATTCTTATTTTCAAGTTTGTTATTAATTGCTAAATAATACACTTTATTTATAGAACTTAAAATTTAACTCACTAATTTTTTTTTCTTTCAAAACTTCTAAAAATTATGAAAATATTTATAACTAACCATAGAATAACAACACAAAAATATCAAAACAAAATAGAATTAAAATAACAAAAAAAAAATTATTAATATAAAAAACACAATACACCACATAAAAATAACAAAAAAAAATAGATTTAAATTTATTCATCATCATTCGTATATTTTTCCCATAAGTGATCAATTAACGCATTTCGAAGCGAAAAATGAGCGTCTTTATTTTTAATTTGTCTAAATCGAGCAAGAAAGTTTTGAACTCGATACCGGATCCAAATCTTCGTGCATATGTTCAAAGTGAACAAACAAAGATTTATCGAAAAATGGCCAAACAACAACAATATCAACAAGATCCACCTCAACCTGATTCGTTTGGACAGTATTTTAATAATTTGGGTGGATCCGGAAACGATTTACCGGATTATTAACTCATAAAATTAGTAATTGTTGTTGTGTTTAATTTATATTATGTATTTTAATTTCAGTTTTTAATGTTTTTTAATTATTATTTATTATCAGTTTATGGTTTTATGTCATTGTATTTTATATTTAAAAATATATTATAAGATTCTGAAATTTTGTTTGTTAAATAAATTATTATAGTTCTTAAAATAAAATAACTTAAAATGACAAGGACTAGTTTATAAATAAAAAAGTTCAACTCTATTTTAGAGTGGAAAATAGGATTACTCTATATTTGGAGTAAAAAATAGGTTTACGCTATTTTTGTGTTGAAAATGGAGTGGGGTTGGAGCATATTTTACTCTAAAATAAAGTTTTATGTAGGATATAGTAGGCCTGGGTTTTCGGGTTGGACCGAATAAACCAAACCGACCGAACCGAGGATTTCGGTTATCGGTTTCTATTCGGTTATTCTGTATTAACCGATCGGCAGCAATTAAAATCAATCTCGGTTATTCCTTCCGTTCGGTTCGGTAATCGAGAACCGAAATTAAACCGAAGTATAAATATACTAAATTACTAACCCTAAACAAACACCCATCGACAACTCTCATTTCTCCTTTATCGATCTCAACTTTTTGTTTTTCACTTATTCTCTTTCGCCGCCCTCGAATCACCATAAGGAGCAACCGGATCAGTGAAGCAGACGAAGATTCCGAGGTATTCCATACCAATCTCTTCTTCTCCTCATCTATTTCTTCTTCAGTTTTTCATCTAATATACTTCTTTCTTTTTTCAATATTGTTTATGGTTTCCTTAAGAGCAATTCGAATTTTGAAAGTCGAAACCGTAAATCATCTAATCGAATCTCTAATCGGTAAGCTCTTCCTCCTTGTTCTTCCTTCTAATCGAATCTCTAATCGAATTTCGAAACCCTAAATCATATAATTTTTGATTTGGGGGTTTGGTTTTTGGGGTTCCAATATGGGGGTTTGATGCTTGTTTGATGTCAGTTTAGGGCTTCGTTGTTTGTTTGATGTCGATTTGGGTGTTTGTTGTTTGATTTGGGGGTTCGATTTTTGTAACCCTAAATCATCAATTTTCGATTTCGGGATTTGAATTGTATTTGCAGTTAGGGGTTTTTATGTGTGTTGTTTGATGTCAACTTCTAAAGAGTCAAGTCTTTCTTCTTATTCTTTGTTTGTTCGTCGACGTTGATCTATAACATCACTTGAGATTATCTCGTTTGTTTTGTTTTCCTTGCTTATCTGAAATTGTTTTATCTCTCATATATTGTCTAGATTTGAGCTGATTCTTCATTTTATAGTAATTTATCTTATCGTTTGTAATGGAACATTTTGCTCACATGTATTGTACAATCAGATCGATATTGGCATATTTTGGTTAAATCTGATTTTTTTATCTTTTCTAATGTTATCAAATTTTGCAGACTCTACGTGAGAGGAACCACCGAACCATCCTCAGATACAAAAGGTGACCCATTTGTTTAATCTCTTTGGTTTTCATTTTATAATGCTTTGATAGTATCTGATTTGGCTCCACTAATATTCTGTGTAATGATTCATTTCTATAATTTGGTTTTCATTACTAATGAACCTTGGTCAACGGTTTATGTAACTGAAGTTCACTAACTCTTTGTTTTTTGATGTCAACTTCTAAAGAGTCAACTTTTAAAGTGTGTTTGTTGATCGATATTTCATATTGGCAGATCACAGAGAAGACTCTACGTGAGAGGAACCAAACCATCCTAATACAAAAGGTGACCCGTTTCTTTAATCTATTTGGTTTGAATTTTATAATGCTTTGTCTCTTTGGTCTTATCTCTTATGTGTCTGTTTCAGATTCAGAGTTACTTCTCAGACTCAGTGATCTAATATCCTTGGAAAGGTAATATGATGGAAACTAACTCTTTGTTTGAAGCTTACCAAGTACCAACTTTAAGTTAGGACTTATGATGTATGAATGTTTTATGAATGCAGATCAGAGTTTCTTCTTGTATTGATGGAACCATTCAGCCACCATTGACTCTATAGGTTGCTTCTTATCTTCTTGTATTGATGTTTTTAAACATAAAGAAAGATGTTTAGCTGAGGTTACACATCTCAGAAGCTTCTTAGGATCACCAGTTGAGGCATTTTCACAAATGAACAAAACCGACTAATGCATGCTCTCGAAAATCTGGAATAATTTCAAAGGAGCATTGATCACAAAACCCAATATCATTTCAAGATCGACACATAAAAGGTTCTTCAAGGACAGGGCAACTGGATAACAGAATACTAAAGACTTCATCGCTGGAGAAGTTCACAAGAGCAAGGGTCCTAGGCAACTGCACAGGCCCTGAACTTGGTCTTTATTGAACAAACATAAGTTCACGCACACCCCGAGAGATTGCAACACTAACCCATTTCTGAATGTCTACATGACGAACATATTTGTCAAGTATGAGATGCAGAGAACAGACATTCGGCATAACTAAGGTGTATATAAAGCTAACATTTTACAAAGTATAATCATCTCACGATCAAGTAAAGACAGTGACTTGAGAAGTAATGTGAAACAGACGAGTCACTTTCATTACATAACTTGTAAAGTTATCAAAACAACATAATTAAAGTAGTATTGATGCTCCAAGAATGTAAACGACTATTTCTATATCTCTGAGATCCGAAGGAACTTCAGGTGAACAAAAGCCGACATTTAGTAGAACTCCTCTGTGTAGACGATAGCTCTTGCAGCATCTTGAGTTTCTCTCTATCACTGGTCGATTCTAAGGATCTAATAGCCATTGTCTTTAGCTGTCGAGAGTTCCCTAATAAGTACATAACCACTTTTTCCTCCGCTTGTGTTCCTTTGTAAGCAATCCACTAAACAGTTTCAAGACTCGAAATCAAACATTCAGGAACAGAACTCGGCTGCTCCCATTGTGTTTGGACGTCTACGGAACTGGTACAACATCTCAGGAGAGGATTTATGATCCTTGCTCGTTTTTGTTCGAAACTGAGAACTCGGAGTTTAGGTGAACGGTTGAGTATAAGAGGACACCAAAATAAAGAGCATGTACAAAGATTTAGAGACACCAGCTGATTAAAGACTCCTATAGCCATAGGACGTGAATCCTGCAAGTGGCATCATACGTTCATGGAATTACTATGTAATCACAAAGAGAATATATATATATATATATACATATATACATAGTCACAAAATTAGAGCTTACCATTGGTGGTTGTAGACATAAGTAGAGCCGTTTGGTTGAGGTAAGGCATCTCAATAACTTGTTAGAATCACCATGTGGAAGCTTGATATCAGTTGACGAGGTCTGGCATATTCACTAGTGAACAGAACCGACTACAGCGAGAATACATAAAAAAACGACTTTAAAGAAGGAGCTTTGATCACAAACCCAACATCATCATGCCGGGGAAATGCAGAGCCATATTCTATCACTGTTAATCTCTGCAATGAAGGAACTGTGACTGTAAAAGTTTTCACGTTGTTATTGCTGGCTCGAACCACTTTCAGATCTTCAAGGACAGGGCAACCAGAAAGAAAGCTATCAAGAACTTCATCGCTTGAGAATTTCACAAGATAAAGGATCAAAACCTTGAGTGACCGGGAACAAATTATCAGAGGAACATCTTTCACAAAGAAATATGCATGTAGGTATAAAGTCACAAGGGTTTCACATGTATACAGGCTCCTAGGCAACCGTATGAGCCCTGCTGAACCGAAAAAAATATCGGAAAATGTAAAGATTGCGCACACCACGAGAAATTGCAACACTAACCCATGTTTCAATATCTATAGGAGGACAAGTCCGACTAAGTGTGAGATGAATAGTTTCCAAGAATGGAGCTTTGTGTAGTAGGAAAAACTTGCCAAGAAAACGCCAAGCTCTCCAATGCTCAGTGTCACGAGGATCATGATACTCAAGCATAGGCACATGTTTCCAAAGATCACGCCATCGCTTGTACAAAAGATTAGTGGTTATAGCAACCTTTGTTGGAACGAATGACAATATCTTCAATATCACATCATCTGACAACAGACTGATCCTATCCATTGTAAACCAGCCCTTTTCTCAATTTACCAAACAGAGAAACCAAGAACAAACCCTCCGTCGCCTTTTTTAACCAAAGCGAAACCCTAAATCCTAATTAGAAGAAAGTTATAAATTGATAAGGAAAATGTTAAGCAACGTTATGATACGTGATACGACGACGATTTCACTTGGTACAAAGTTACCTATATACTAATTTTTGTATATTTTTTGTGAAACACATGAAAATTTATTGACAATATGTCTATATTTGACTAGTTACTATAAAAGTTCGGCTCAATACTGTTGAAAACTTGGTAGGAAGTTAACTAAACTCTGTGGATTAGTTACTTGAATATGTGCGTATAGTCACAATATGATAGGGTTATCAAATATTATTGTCTCTTGGGTTTAAGGGGGGAGCATTGGGATCAGATAACTGGAGAAAACGTGTAGATAGTCTTCTAATGAGCACAACAACAAATGCTTGTCAAGGGAGATGGACCAGCTACCAGTGTTTACCCAATAAGTCTACTACATTCTGGTTGAGTTTCAGCTTGCAGCACTCCGTGCCTTTTTGGACATCACGAGTAGCCGAAGGGTTTGAGGTTTTCTGAAATGGTAACTAAGATTGTTGCCATGATGTTTTTAAGCGTTGAAAACCAGAAATCTTGGGCATTTGATGCATTTATATTGGTTCTTAACAGGTAAACTTCAGGCGAGAATGGAAGTTACCGGATTATGTGCTCACGCTCTCATGTTTCTTGAAGTTGTTATACACCCGAGGGCACTTCCACTCGACTGTCTCCCATCAGTTAGCAACCAATTCTCTGGCCAGCAAAAAAAAACACAAGACACCTATATGGTTGCATCAGAGAATGCTCAACAAGCTGATGTGTGAGAAGGTTCATGAATCAGAATAGCTGATTATCATATCAAAATCAAGAAATTTACAAGCAATTCCACGATTATTCAAGATGTTAACTAACATAACTCATTATCTTTGAATATTCAGCACTCTTGGTCTGAGTCTTTCATAGTTATGATCGGTTATGATGAAGCTTCAATTGCGTTTAATAATTCAAGATCATACCATAATTCTGTTGTTGACTCCAACAGAAGATTCCATAAGAAAATGAAAATTCATAGAATTACTCTAATGAACTAAGTGATATAGCAGCATCTATCATACTCATAGCAAGAAGTTGAAGCAATACATCATAAAAGCGACAGGTAAGCTCTAAATCGAGAACTTTTTTGGATCTTCAGCAACAACAAAGCTCCCATAGTTATGTCTGAGAACGAATCTTGTTGATTTCAGATTTTGCGTAGTCAAGTTGTTTCTGTGCAGAGGTTTTCGCTTTCTCCGCGGTAGTGAAGAAGAAGAGGTTGCAATTCTTCTGGTAGACACTTCGAGAAGAAGAGAGACAGCTCAATTCGTCTAACGAAACTTCTTGCCTCTTTATCTCCTTCTCAAGTTCGAATTCGCGACCAGAAGAAGACGAAATAGTCGCCATTTTTTCTCCTGCTGCAGCTGCGAGACTAATTATCTTTTAGGTTTCTAGATTAGTAAAGATAATTGCCACATCTGAAATATTTTTATTATATTGATATACATAAGATCCCACATCGGAAGAAATTATAAGAGGAGAGGTTTTGTTCGGGTATAAATAAAGAAGGTGTAGTTTGGTTAGAATTCATCTTTGCGCTTGGGGCAATGACGCAGCTTATGAGGTTCTAACCGAGGCGCGTCTATTGCTGGTTGAAAACTATTTCCAAACCCCCTCCTGGGCCTAAGCTTGTCTTGGGCCTTCGAGAATTTCTGGAAGGGCTCCCTTCGGGGTAAAGCCCTACAATCCTCTAGTTAAAATTTTTTGTTTGTTTTAACATATGGGAAGGCTGCTATATTCTGACAAAAGTACTTGCCATTGTTGCCAAGGCTCTTACCCACAGGTAATATGGTCTCTTCGATTGTTGTTGTTTAGGTTAATAAGATTCTAACATGTCATAGAACACACTTATATGTCTAAACCAACTGATTTTGAGACCAAAAAACTCAACGAGCTGACATTTGAAATCCACGTCTAGCCAATTTCTTCGAAATTGACCATTGTTTAAACATTTTACTACTTTGTTCCGAAAATCGTACGTCTAAGCAATTGATTGGTACTCTACCGGTAACTAATGGGTACGCATGAAACGTCCTACAGTATTTAAAACATTTGTTGATACTAACACAAAAATTTCATTCAGCATAGAGTACATATATCAAGATTGTTGTTTCTTATCCGGGTTTCAAGAGGCTACAAACAAACAAATGACAAGAATAAGGAATGAAGCTGAGTTTGAAACGCGGATTAGTGCCACAGGTAAGAGCGATCCTCCCTCAGACACCTCTCCAAACGCTTTAACCATGGTGCATGAATAACAAAGGGGAAAAAAATGAAACAAACAAATTGGAGAAGTGGAAAGAACTGTGATCCCGTCATGGAAGCGCTTTGTTTTTTTTGGCTTAGAAGCATTTTCTGTGGACAATGCCTGGACCTGCCTCATCATACTCAGCCTTAGAGATCCACATCTAATTAAACACAAAAGAAGCAAATAATAAGATGAATTTTCTACATTTAATCAACAGAGAGAAGCTAAAAATGAGAAACCACAGTCCAAGTTTTACCTGCTGGAAAGTGCTGAGAGAAGCAAGGATAGAACCACCGATCCAGACACTGTACTTCCTCTCGGGTGGTGCCACTACCTTAATCTTCATGCTGCTTGGGGCAAGAGCTGTGATCTCTTTGCTCATACGGTCTGCAATACCTGAGAACATAGTTGTACCACCACTGAGCACAATGTTACCGTAAAGGTCCTTCCTGATATCAACATCACACTTCATGATCGAGTTGTAAGTTGTCTCATGGATCCCTGCAGCTTCCATTCCCACAAATGATGGCTGGAAAAGGACTTCTGGGCACCGGAATCTCTCAGCACCGATCGTGATCACTTGTCCATCGGGTAATTCATAGTTCTTCTCGATGGAGGAGCTGGTTTTTGAGGTCTCCATCTCTTGCTCATAGTCCACAGCAACAAAGGAAAGCTTCTCTTTGATGTCTCTCACAATTTCCCGTTCTGCTGTTGTGGTGAACATGTAACCTCTCTCTGTAAGGATCTTCATAAGGTAATCAGTGAGGTCACGACCAGCAAGGTCAAGACGAAGGATAGCATGTGGAAGAGAGAAACCCTCGTAGATCGGCACAGTGTGAGACACACCATCACCAGAGTCCAACACAATACCTAAAGAAAATCATTTCACTGTGAAGTGATCAATACGACATAATGATAAAAAACCAGAAAGAAAAAAAACTTTGTTTTTTCGATATCAGTAATGTACTAACCGGTGGTACGACCACTGGCGTAAAGTGATAGAACAGCTTGAATGGCGACATACATAGCTGGAGAATTAAAGGTCTCGAACATGATCTGAGTCATCTTCTCTCTGTTGGCTTTTGGGTTAAGAGGAGCCTCGGTAAGTAGAACCGGGTGCTCTTCAGGAGCAATACGGAGCTCATTGTAGAAAGTGTGATGCCAAATCTTTTCCATGTCATCCCAGTTGCTCACAACACCATGCTCAATTGGGTATTTCAGTGTGAGGATACCTCTTTTGGATTGTGCTTCATCGCCAACATATGCATCTTTCTGATTCATCCCAACCATGACACCGTGATGTCTAGGTCGACCAACAACACTGGGGAAAACCGCCCTGGGAGCATCATCTCCAGCGAAACCAGCCTGTACAAAGAATTTGTATAGTCCATGTTATCAAATCTTAACAAAAGAGAGAGAATCCACTAAACCAAAGTAAGGAAGAATCGACTAACCTTGACCATTCCAGTACCATTGTCGCAGACAATTGGTTGAATGTCATCAGCATCGGCCATGGTTTATGAACTGCAATCAAAACATAAAGATCTGAATCTTGATCAAGAAAGAGGCAAAAGCTTGATTAATCAAAAACAGGCTTTGCATTCTTTATGGATTCAATTCAATGTAAATATCCTTCATCATAAATACCATCACTAGACTCATAATGAAAGCAGATTTCAAGAATTCATACTCATCGGATGATAAATGGCAAGGATTCATGTTTCAGATGATCACTTAGTTTCTTCATCCGTCAATAAAACAACAGATTCCGAAGTCAAACTTCAACTAACATTCAAAGTTCAGATTTCTATAGACAAAGGAAGTCAAAGAATCTGGATCCATGGTAAATACAACAAGGAAATCAAGGTAGATCAAGTTAAACATCAATCGTTGAGCTCTAATCGGAGCCAAGATCAAAACATTTCATATAGTTAGACCGATCTAAATCCAACCAACATCAAATCCGAAACACATTTTGAAGTAACTTCGAATCATAATCGAGATCCAACACAAGAGCAAGTAGATCGGAGGATTTATTTACCTAAATCGGAGAAAAGCAGAAGATCGAGAGATAGAGGAAGAAACAAGAACCACGCCGATGAGGATCTGGTTCACTCTCTCTCCTCTTTCTCTCTTTCTATCTTATCACCGGAAAATACAACGGCCGACGAAGCTGAAGACGACGCAACAATTCAAAGAGGGGAGAAATATTAAGTGTATTCAACTATTTATATAGTCGGGTTTATCTGAATAACGTTTTTTTTTCCTCGTTTTGGAAAAAAAAAAGGCGAGAAAGACGAATCATTTCCGACCAGAGGAAAAGATAACGTGACAGGGCTGTTTGACAGCTTCATTAAAAAAGATTTTTTAGGACTTTTAAAAAACGTTTGTGAAAATTTAAGAGCCGTTGGATTTACAGATGGCTATTGGATTGAATGTGATAGGTTTATGTGACAGCTTCATTAATCATATTGCTTTCAGTTCTATTGTTTTTATGTTTTCAAGTCGGCGATTGGCGTTGCCGAGTCGAGGAGACAACGATGGTCGTATTTTGAATATTTTTTATTAAGGAATAATTAAGCCATGATTTCAACAAATTTAATTACTACTGTATATTGAAAAAGGGTATTTTTTTCCTGAAAACGTAATATAATTCCTTTATCATTTTGATGACTAATTTAAAAAAGACAAACAAATAAATGATTGTGCCATGTGAATGTTTAGTTTTGTGTCGAGAGTCGAGACCCATGTACGCCCTGTAAAACATAATTCATACAAAAATAATAACAATTAACTATATAAAAATTTAAAAACAATATTCAGCATTCTGATTGAAGCTACATATTCATATAGATTGTGAGACTTAAAAAAAAGAAGGGTATATGAATCTTAAAAGAGATAAAGTGATTGGATTTTTTTTTTTTGTGTATCACTTCTTTGAAAAAAAGAATTAAAAAAACTAAGTTTGACGTAAAAGTACGGTGGTTATTGTAAAAGTCAAATGTTTGTGTAGGTGATCAAATTTATTCTGCGCGTGAATCAACAAAATCGATAAAGTGTGGAATCCTATCTTTTTACGCCTACTTAAAGAAGTGTTTGGAAAATCATTTTGCAACTATCAGAAATCAAAACATAGTAAAGATTCTCTCGTTTTCTTTGTGTGTTTTATTTTTCTGAAGGTATAAATTTTTTCAACTACTTCATAATTTTTTTTACAATAAGTATCATCATCATTTTATAACACGTTATCAGCATGATCACTTTATAAATTTAAGTTTTATATGTATGCTTATAATATCTTATAGTTTACGGATTGTCACTTCTATAGTAATATATTACTTTTACAGTTGTTGTTTAACGCACCATTGTTTATTTATTTATGTTCATAGACGGTTTTGCCACGTGATAATTTATTTACTTTTAAATGTGGTTGACTCTGTCACCATAATTATGTTACTAAATTTCTGTTTATTTTATGGTTATTAAATAATATGATTAACCACCTGTGTATAAAATTATATCTGAATTGGTAAATATTATTTGATTAATTATTTAATATTTTCAGATTAATCTTTTTTTTAAATCTCTTACTTCCAACGTTCACAAAGAAAAATTTTTAATATTTTTGTTTACTTTCAAACGGTAATGATCAGTGTTTTCAATTTATAAATATACTCATCTTCACTCATTCATTTCACTCAAAATTTTCATCTCCTCTCAAATACTTTAAAAAAAAAATCTTTTAATTTTATACAAGAAAGTGGTTCATCCGCTTTTAGTATTTGTAATAGGTTTTATACTTGTTGCTTTTTATGGTTTATTCGTTGGAGAATTTTCTTCCAAAAAAATATAATGATTTTTATTATGATATTTTATGTCCTTGTATTCCTTGTAATTTTGCTATGTATTCCACCGCCTATCATATTTTAAAAATAAAATCATCTATCTGATAATATTGTTTACTTTGTCTCATTTTATAAAATCAAATGACAGATATTGAGAAGTTTAAGATCCCACCTCTCCAAATCTGGAGCAAACTAAATAGCATGGACCATTGATGTTGAACTTTATCTAGATTCAAAGAACTTATTGGATACAATAAGAGAGAAAAATGAATCATTTGCCCATGAAAAGGCAAAGGCGATAAATTTTCTAAGAGAACATCTAGATAAAAACTTGATGCATGATTATGCAAATATAAAAGACCCAATAGAATCGTGGAAAACTCTAAAACAAAGGTTTGACAATCACAAACGATGAGTTGGCCTAGTGGTTAACCCATGAGTCCTAAAAATGTAGGGACATAGGAGGTCATATTTCGATTCACATTGGGAGATGTCTGCTTTCCCAAAGAGAGTTAATTTAACATGGTTTGGGCCTCGTCTTAAGGGGATTATGGGTTTCGGCCCGGAACCTCCTAGTCATTCAAAAAAAAAAACAAGAAATGTTTGACAACCAAAGGGCAATAACTCTCCCACATGCCCTCGACGTATGGGAAAATTTAAAGTTCTTAGATTTTGAAAAGGTAGAACAGTACAATTTTGTCATGTTCAGAATAGTGGCTCAATTGGAATATTGTGGTAAGCATTTGAGCGAAAAAGAAATGCTCAACAAGACTTACCTTACTTTCCACAAGAGGAACTATGTTCTTGCAGAACAATACATGATCTGCATGTACAAAAGATTTTCTGAGCTAATTGTGGCACTCATGATAGCAGTAAAGAATAATGAACTTCTCATTAAAAACCACAACGCTTGACCTGCATGAACCAAAGCAATCCCTAAAGTGAATGCAACAGATGTGAAAAATCCAGAGAAAACAGATGTGAAAAATCCAGGGAGAGGAAGTCAAACATATCGGGGTCGTGGTGGTCGATTTAATCGTGAACATGGAAATTTTTACAATCCACAAGGAAGAAGGTAATTCAAATGGGTTCGATCTGAACAAAATTCTAAAGGAAATGAAACAATCGGGAACATCACCCAGAAGCGTGAAAACATTTGTGGCAGATGCGGATCCAACGGACATTGGTCCCAAGTGTGTCGAACTCCTTTGCATCTATGTAAGTTATATCAAGAGTCCATTAAAGGCAAAAGAAAGGAAGTGAAACTTATGGAACACTTTGAGGGTGAAACACACCTCGATGCTTCGGACTTTGAGAATGATATTGATGAGCCCACCCTTACGTATAATTGAAATGCTTGTAGTGAGACTGCTGAATATTCTCTAAGCCATGTCATATTTAATTATTATGCTTTTCCAAAAAATAATGTTGTTTTAACAACATACTAATGTATAGTTATTGTGTGTTTTATTTTATATAAAAAATAATGTTGTATAATTATTGTGTGTTTAATTCTAATGAAGTTTACTTTCTTTTATTGATGTTTATCTTAATTACATAAATGGACAACGATACAAATAGAACGGTATCCAAAGGAAACGTTAGAGAAAATTGTATACAAGATAGTGGAACAACGCACACGGTTTTGAAACATAAAAAAATACTTCTCTAACTTAAAACCGATAAGAATGATTGTCAACACAATATCTGGTCCTGCAGACTTGATTGAGGGAAGTGGTAAACCCAACTTTACGTTGCCTAATGGAACTTGCATAAATGATGCCTTATTTTCTCTGAATTCTAAAACGAATTTGTTGAGTTTTAATGACATATATCTTCAAGAATTTGACACACATTATGCAAACGAGAATGGAAAGAAGTATATATTCATAACTTCTGATAAATCAGGAGAAATACAAATTCTAGAGAAAATAACAAAACTTCTTTCTGGTTTGCATCATACATACGTAAATACAATAGAGTCAAATCTTGCAATAAAATGAAATCCAGAAGATTTAACATTATGGCATGATCGACTTGGTCACCCGGACACCTCGATGATGCAAAAAATCATACAGAACTCACTTGGACACCCATTGAAAATCTAGGAGATAAATCAGTGGAATAAAAGGACATGTGCTGCATGTTCTCTTGGAAAGTTTATTTTAAGACCATCACCTACATAAATTGATAAAGAATCTCCAAAGTTTCTTGAACGAATTCAAAGGGATATTTGTGGACCAAAATATCCACCATGTGGACTCTTCCACTATTTTTTTGATATTAATTGACACATCTAGCAAATGATCACATGTTAGTTTATTATCGTCTTAGAATCCAACATTTGCGAGGTTTATGACTCAGATTATCAAACTGAGAGCTCAGTTTCATGATTATCATATTAAAAATATTATATTGGACAATGTTGGTGAATTTATATCCCAAGCATTTATTGATTATTGTATGGAAACTTGATTGATTTTGAATATCATATAGCTTATGTTCATACGCAAAATGGTTTGGTCGAATCTTTGATTAAACGTCTGCAATTAATTGCAAGACCATTGATCATAAAATCTAATCTCCCAACCTCTGTATGGGAACACTCTATTTTACATGTTGAAGCACTTATCTGAGTAAGTCTGAGTGCATATCACAAGTATTCCCCATTATAACTAGTATCTGGTCGTGCGGTGTACGTGCATGTAGCACCACCATAACTTACAAATATGGTACCACAACGAAGGTTAGGGATATATGTCGGTTATGATTCTCCATCCATTATACGATACGTAGAACCTAAAACTGGTGATATCTTTATGGCACGGTTTGCTGATTGTCATTTTGATGAAAAATAATTCTCAGTTATATGGGAGAAAATTAACAAGTAAAAGAGGATATAAAGTAGAATGTACCATCTCTATTACACCTTGACCCTTCTACAAAACAGTCAGAATTGGAAGTTTGACGAATTATGTAGTTGCTAAGCATAGCAAATCAGTTACCTGATGCTTTTGCAGATACTAAAACAGTAACTAAGTTACACATTCCAGCTGTAAATGTTCCTGGTCGGATTAAAATTCCACAAAAACATGGAAGAGCAGATGATACATGTGAATCTAGAACACGTTTGAAGTGTGGTAGACCTGTTGGTTCTGAGGATAAAAATCCTAGAAAGCAAAAGGAACTTGAAAAGCTTAATGTTCCCAAAATAGCAGAAAATAATTTGGAAGAATCAAATCATAAAACGAATAACGATGTAGAACATCATGAGCCTGAAGAAAATCATGAGATTTCTATCAACTACATTCATAATGGAAAGGTATGAAATCAAAATGAAATGGATATTATGGATGATGTTTTCTCATACTTTGTATCGAAAGAAAAAAATGAAGAAAACAAAGATCCAGAACCATACTCTGTATATGAATGTCAAAAGAGACATGACTGGATAAAATAGAAAGAAGTCATCCAAGGAGAACTTGATTCATTGAACAAAAAAAAAGATATTCGGACCTATTGTACTTACAATTGTAGAAGTAAAACCAGAGTGATACAAATGGATTTTTGTTCGAAAACAAAATGAGAAAAACAAAATTGCTAGATACGAAGCTCGTCTTGTAGCCTATTCCCCCGTTATGAAGATGGTTTTTCTCAAAGACCAGGAATAGATTATTGATATGCTCAAAACTAATACCCTAAAGTATCTAAGCAGTCGCTATAATAATTTAGGGGTCGAACCACAAAGACTCAGGATGACACTCAATAGATTCAGAAATAAGAACTAAGCTAAGCAGAATAGATGAAATTAAGAAATAACAAAAGCAAGTAAGTCAAGGATATAAAATCAATGGAGGAAAAGCTAGGCTTAGGGAAACTTGCAGGTAAATCAGGATTGTCAAATCAAATCAATTATCAGGAATAGATTAAGCCCCGCTTTCAAACTCGAAACACAGATGTAAAGTAAACCAACTGTCGTTGCGAAAACTATCTATGTCTAAACATAGAATTCCAAATTCCTTTGCAAATTCATAGAATTTAAACAAGCATTAAAGTTCAAGTTCAATTGTTCACAAAATCCCTACACCAAATTCTTTTGCGAATAGGGCTTTTGCTCACCAAACACTAGATCAGGCAAATCAATCACACTTCCGTGCCAATTAACAACCTAAGGTCAGATTTTAGTTCGCGAGGCTAAAATCAGCATTAAACTCAAGTCTAGGTGAAAAGCTCTATAGAATATTCCCTAACAATCAATTCAGATCTAACAATCCATCAATTACCCTTTAGTAACCCTAATCCTAACAAGGGATCTACTCAGACATGGTGAATGCAACAAACACAATGAATAGAATAGATATCATATTATAAGAAATAAGAATAACAAAAAGGTTCAAGAATTCTTCTCCAAAATACTCGATTGTCGAAGAACTCTCTCTCCAGAAATCACAAGGTAAAAACTGAATACAATCCGATACCTCTACTGAGGTTCAAAACCTAATTATATTGTTTCTAAAACGTTTTGGAATCTATATCGAAAGATAAGGAAAGCTTCTGAATAAATCTCGGGCTTGTCACACGTTCTGGTCACGGGCATCGACCGATGCCAGATAAAGTGGTATCGATCGATGCTTTGTCTTCTGGTCGTGGAACTCTCAAACGAAGGGTGTCGATCGATGCTTCACAGTGTCGATCGAGTGCTGACTTGTTCCGAACGGCTTCAACATCCGATTGCCTCAAAAGCTTCTCAAATTCTCCAATTAAGCTCCATAGCGTCTATATCTTGAAAGAACCCGAAAGACTCTAAAACTAGAGAAAAGATTCGACAAAAGGACTTATATCATGGCTAAAAACGGTTAAAACCATGATATATCAACTCCCCCCAGACTTAGTCTTTGCTTGCCCTCAAGCAAACAAAAACCCAACAAGAAAGAGGTTTGAAAACATGGAGACTCACCTTTTTCTTGAGACAAAGTATGACCATTTTCCAAGCTCCCAGGTTGTCACCTAAACAGTTTCAGATCGGAACCACCATGTACTTCTCCTTAGGCTGTTCCATTTCCCTATCCACCCATTATCTCACTACATCAATCATACTAATCCTTCATTGCCGTTTCATCACTGAATGTTGGTATTCAAGAACCTTTCTAGATTCTTCCTCATGGCGATATCATGACTAGTGAACCACTCAGATTTATCATTTTGGGTATTGATTTCCTCTCCCCCAGACTTATCTCTTTTTATGCTTTTTGATTTCTGAAATTAAGCTTTGCATACACAAATCAAGGTTTGAGAACGCGAGTATCGATGGTGATACCACCTAATCCCCGGTTCTCCCCTCTCAAAAGTGTCAAAGTCTTAGGCGAATAATGGGGTCTCAGGAAATGTTCCTAACCCTCGTCAGACTTTTGTGTGATCAATCCTTATCCAAGTTAGACAATAGGATCAACAGGAAATATTCCTAACCCTCTACTCGGCGGAAATCATATCATCTTTATGCCTTTTATGTACATTATGTGTTAGGGGGAGGTCTACCATATTTATCAAACGCATGGGTTCCTTTGCCAGATATGCATGATGAATCAAGTTCAGTGAATACCAACCTCAAGAAATAAAGTGCAAAATTGGCTCAGGATTCAGAAGAAATTTGCTGGAGACATGGGTGTTTCCTGGTTAACCGTGGTTAGCCTTTGGATTTTTCATTAGTCGATCTTAGGGCTGGATCTGTGACAATGGTTACTCAAAAACAAAGTCAGGACACTGACATCAAGCAAATGTTCATAATCTCCAACAAGTTTGACTCAATAAAAGCAAAAAATTTGACTAAAAAAAAAAAAGACTCAAACTGGATTTAGACTCTGACTCTAAGAAAACAAACACGAATGTCAGTAAGTACCTTCTCTCCCCAGACTTAAACAACACTGTCCCAGTTGTTACCTAGCCTAGAGGAGCAAAAATGAGAACAAGAACAAGTGGTGCTGTGGGAAATGTCGACTATACCGTATAAAGGTGATGGGCATCGATCGCATAACCTGAGGAGTATCGATCGATGCTGAAGTCTGGTGTTGATTTTCTGAAACTCAAGAGAGTGTCTTCACTGAACCAAAAGTTAGCTGAAGTATGTCAGATCAGAGAACACAGTTAGAAGACAACAGGATAACATCTAAGCCCAATTACAGTTCCAACAAGCTTCTGACAAAGGGATTAGACCAAGTTCCTAAAAGAAAACAAAACAAGGAAAAGAAAAGAAAAGAAAGGTAAATGTGAAACTCAAGGAACGATAACTACTTGTCCGAACGTCATCAGAATCTGACTCGGTAGACGGGACGCGGGGTTAGCGCGTCGAGGACCAGCAGTAGAGGGGTCGGCTGCTCTGTGGAAGACATAACAGCGCACGCGACAAACAGCGAACCAGATGCTCTGAAGACTCTCCACACGTACATCTGAAAGGTAGCTGTCTCCCATGGGTTAGTTTTTCTCTGGTGGTTGAGGAAGAAGAAGGAGCAGGAGCAGGATGTCTGTCGCGCTGGTGACGGCGAGGATTGACTCCAGCAGAAAGTCAGCAGCTGGTGTCTCGGCTGCAGCGACGGGAAGCGGACTGAAGCTGACGAGGTGCGCGGACACGAATACAGAAGAGCAACTGAAAGCAGACTCGGGTCCGGATCAAGTTGCAGTGCCTTCCAACCAACGCATATGCTGCATATGCTCGCTCATCCTGAGCCGAACGAGTAGTCACTACGAGCATGCGGCATTGAGATGCCAAAGTGTCGAAGATAGGGGGGTGAGAAGGCTGCCAACTGACTCTGATTTTACCGCGCTGGGCGTAGTTGTGGCCAGTGAAGGCTTTGAAGTCTTCAGAAGAGACAAGTGGTGAGCCAAGAGAGCGCCAATGTTGACCGCCTGAGGTTTCATCTCGGCACTCATAACTCTATTCCTCAAGAATGTATGTCTCCAACTGCTTGAACAACAGCATCAGCTCCTGAGCATCCTCAGCTTGTTGTCGTGCTCCATCTTGCAGATAAGGTGGAGCTGGAGAATGCCTGGCATATGAAGCGCAGAGTCGGATGGCGGATGTCAATCTGAGTGAGTCTTGGAAGCTGTAGGCACAAGACAATGTGTCACCAAAAGATTCTGTAGATCCTGAACTGGGAGGGAAGAGCAATCTGCGAGGAAAGGATCGAACCGTAGAATACCGCAAAGGTCAGATAGTGCATCCTGTAACGAAAACTCGCTCTGGATCAGGAAATGTCAGCGGTGCCCTCTGAGCAGTGCGATGAACCTCACTCTGTAATCACACCCGAGCTGTGGCGAGAATCTGGCGCACAAGGTCTGGGTAGATGGTCATACTGCCTGGAGTGAAGTATGCCACCCAATCTTCTCCAGCATGGCAGCAAGGCCACATCGATGGCCCAAGCCAATCGCTTGGTGTGGGAATCGATGAACGTAGGTAGGATGACGACACGAAGCCACTCGTTGTAGAACAGAGTGTCATACTCGTCCCACTCCTCAGCTATAGGCCTGTAAATGCAGGCCTCACTCTCTGTCTCATCCTTGGGGAGACCGTCCCAATTACGTCGCGGGATGATCCTCTTCCCCTCGAGCTTAGGCCAGGGGAACCTAGAATCAGGTACAGGAGCAGAAGGAGGCGGTGAACGTCGTGGCACAGGCCTCAGGTCGCTAATGTGAGCGTCGATGAAGCTCTGACGGCCCGTGTCCTCTGTAAAACCCAACCGGAGGACTCGATAGCGATCGCGAGTAAGAATCGCTGTAACGACTCCAGGGTGCCACTCTGATTCATGGAAGGCCTCCACCTCGTCCTGGAGATCATAACTGCTGCAGGGAGGGTTGGAACTAGAGGCGTCGTCCTGTTGGGATCTCTTGCGAGGAGCCATCTGCAAAAATTGAAAACGAAATCAGAGATTAGAGCAGTAACTAGAGTGAAAGCGTTTCAATCACGAAACCCCCAAAATAATTTTGCCAAATCACCTAAAAGAGTGAAATCAAGCCCATTACCTCGTAGATCGAAGGATTGAGTGGGAGAATGAGAATAAGAACAAGAATCTGATGAAAATAGGATGTGAAATCGAGGAATATGATGAAGAATTGAAAAAGATGGAAATGGGTGAGAGAGAAAGGAGAGACGGCGTCGAGCGATGAAAAAGATATATGAGAAATTTAAGCAAATTCCCGAGGGTTTTATCGAAGAACTTACCTGTGTGCTTGGCATCGATCGACGCTATAAGTGGTATCGATCGATGCTCAGCGTATAGCACAACTCTTTTCAAGCCAATGGCATCGATCGATACTGAGGGATATCGATCGATGCTCGACGTCTGGACCTGGTTCCACGTGAAAAACACAACACAAAAACCATAACAAAGCGAAACAAAGCAAAATGAAAGATTATGTATAGACTCACCAGTGGGTTGCCTCCCACCAAGCGCTTTTTTAATGTCATTAGCTTGACATGGAGATCAGTCAGGCGGCGGGTGGTTCAGCCAGAGGCACAATGTGTCCATCTGGAATGGCGGCTTTCGCCCAATAGTGTTTCACCCTTTGTCCATTGACAGTGAACTCTCTGCCTTCGGCAGTCAGCAACACCACAGCTCTAGAGGCGGACCTTCTATCGTGAAGGGACCTCGACCAACGGAACGCAATTTCCCAGGAAACAATTGCAAACGAGAGTTGTACCAGAAGTACCTGGTCATGGGTTCAAAGTGTCTGGAAAGGATCTTCCTTGTCATGATAGGCCTTGGCCTCTCCTTGTACAGCTATTAGAATTCTCATAGACGGCAGTGTCTGATCTCATCCAACTCATTCAGCTGAACCAATCGCTTTTTGTAGCAGACTTTGATGTCGAAATTCAAACACTTTGTAGCCAGGTGCCTTATGCTCTATCTCAACAGGAATGATGGCATCTTTTCATACAGCAAATGGAACGGTGTGTATCCCAGGGCGTCCTTGAACGCTGTTCTGTAAGCCCAAAGAGCGTCGTCTAGTTTCAGCGCCCAATCCTTCCTTGTAGCACCAACTGTTTTCTCCAAGATCTCTTTGATCTGACGGTTGGAGACTTCTACCTGTCACTAGTCTGAGGATGATATGGTGTGCAACTCGTGATGTACCACCATATTTCCTACAGGAGCTTCTCAAAGATTCTTGTGATGAAGTGAGTACCTCCATCACTGATGACAACTCTAGGTACTCCAAATCGTGGAAAGATGATCGTCTTAAACAGCTTAAGGACCACGAACAGAATCGTTGGTAGGACTAGCAATTGCCTCTACCCACTTAGAGACATAGTCAATCGACCAAGATGTAACGGTTTTGTCGCCGATGGAGGGAATGGCCCCATGAAATCAATACCCCAGCAATCAAAGACTTCAACCTCCACGTGGATGAAATTTTGTGGCATCTCATGGCGTTTGCTAATCTTACCTCGTCTCTGACATTGCATCGCAAGAAGAGATGAAGAGTGAGCATCCTTTAAACATCGTGGCGCACCAGAAACCGAGCTTGCAACACACTGGAGACCGTCTTTGGTATGTAGCGAAGTGCCCAGACATATTCAGAACCATGGAGTGAAAAAAGGATCTCTGGCACTTCACACTCAGCTACACCCTTCTGTAAATCCCATCAGAGCAATGGCTATGTACGAATATAAGGTTTCATCCCAGAAGTTAGCGTCTGACATCTCTCATTGAAATTTCTTCTTCACATACTTCTTGATCGATGTTGGTTCTAGAAATCAAGCAGCAGGTAGTTGGCGATGTCGGCGTACCACGGTTCAGCAGGAAGAAGTGATCGCCAAAGATTCCTCAAATTCAGAGTGATCTGGTAGAGGAATCGATGATGGAAAACTCCTGGTATCGATCGATACAGTTGTGGGTATCGATACGATGCTCAAGCGTTTAACTGAGAGTAACAATACATGAGTGTGTATCGATCGAATACTCCCTTGGTATCGATCGATGCCGTCGCCTGCATCGACAGAAGTGGAACCGAACCAGTCTCGACGCAGGGTACATGCGTTTCTTCAGCAGGGAATCATCAATGGGGACCTCTGCACTGATCCTCATGCGTGAGAGATGATCTGCAACGCTGTTCTCTACTTCCTTTCTTATCCCTGATCTCTATGTCAAAGCCCTGGAGTAGCAAAACCCATCGACACACAATCGAGGCTTATGCCTTATTCTTGCAGCAGATAACGAAGAGCAGCATGATCAAGTAATGCACAATCAACCTTGCTTCCTATCAGATAAGACCAAAAACTTCTCAAAGGAGAACACAACAGCAAGAAATTCCTTTCTCAGTGGTGCTGTAGTTTCTTTAAGGGCGTCATCCAGCGTTCTGCTGGCAATGTAGATTACATGAAGCTTCTTGTCTTTACGCTGTCCCAAAACAGATCCAACTACATAGTCACTTGCATCGCACATGACCTCAAAAGGCAGACTCCAATCTGGTGTGTTGCACAATAGGAGCTGAAACCAATGCCTTCTTTGATCATCTCAAATGCAGCAAGGCACCTCTGGCGTAAAATCAAACGCAACGTCTTTTGCATAGCCAGAACAATAAGTGGGCGTGCTAGCTTGGAGAAATCCTGGATGAACCTGCGATAGAAACCAGCATGGCCAAGAAAACTCCGAATGTCTTTCACTGATGTGGGCGGCAGGAGGCTTGTCATAAACTGAATCTTCGCCTTATCGACCTCAATCCAAGCTTTAGAGACCTTATGTCCAGAACAATGCATCCTGGACCATAAAGTGGCACTTCTTCCCAATTCAGAAACCAGATGCTTTCTCCTCACAGCGCTGAAGTACCTTGCACAAATTTATCCAGACAACCCCATTAAATGAAGTCCATAGACAGAAAAGTCATCCATAAAATTACCCCATGAACTCCTCGATCATATCTGAGAAGAATGGACATCATGCATCTTCTGAAATGTAGCAGGAGCATTGCATTAACCCAAATGGCATCCTCCTATAGGGCAAATGTGCGCATAGGGGACAAGTGAAAGTTCGTTCTTCTCCTGATCAATCTGGTGTATCGGGATCTGAAAGAAGCCTGAAGTAGCCATCCAAAAAGCAATAGTAAGGATTGACTAGCCAGTCTCTCCAGCATCTGATCAATGAAGGGTAACGGGAAGTGTCTTTCCTTGTTGCTGCATTCAGCTTCCGTAGTCAATGCACATGCGATGCCCAGTGATTGTACTTCTCGTAGGAATCAGCTCATCATTCTCATTTTTTAACCACTGTGAAGCCGCCTTCTTAGGGACAACGTGAACCGACTGACCCAACTGCGTCAGAAAATGGCATAGATAACTCCTGCTTCCAGCAGTTTCAAGATCTCTTTCTTAACCACTTCCTTCAGATTTCGGGTTTAGTCGCGCTGATGCTCTATTGAAGCCTTCGACTCGTCCTCAAGAATGAATCCGATGCATGCAAAGATCCGGTGAGAGACTGAAATATCATCAAGAGAATAGCCGAGAGCTTTGCGATACTTGCCGCAGCTTGCCTCAGCAGTAAAGCGACCTCTGCGTTGTTTCAAAAGAAGAACTAACAATGACAGGGTAAGGTAGAGTTAGGGCCGAGAAATACGTACCTTAGGCTAGCTGGGAGTGGCTTAAGGTCAAGCTTAGGAGCTTTAGCTTCGCTCCAATCAGACTGAGATTCGGATTTGGGGCGAGAGACTAGCAGCTCTTCTGGTCGGAGGGGTTGGCATCGATCGATACCTCCTGTGGTATCGATCGATGCTTCAGCTTGGCAGTCAAGAATTGTCGCATAGGCAGCAGCAACCTCGGTGGGGACTGTCTCTGTTTCAACCGAGCAAACCAAAGCTCTCTCCAAAGGGTTCTCAGGGTGCAATCTCTGGAAATACTCATCTGATAAGTCATTAAATGAATCAACGAAGAAAGTCTGACCATCGATGGTTGGTTTCTTCATCAACTTCTCCATGTTAAATGTCATTACCAAATCACCTATGTTGAGAGATATCTGCCCATTCTTGCAATCTATAAGGGCTCCAGTTGTAGCTAAGAATGGTCTGCCTAGTATCAAAGGATCCCGTGGTTCAGCATCGTACTCAAGAACGATGAAGTCAGTTGGAACTAAACAGCTCCCAATAGTGATCAAGGAGATCCTTGTCGGTGTGAAGTCTGTCATCCCCATCCTCTTAGCCACAGAATATGGCATAAGATTCACGCTTGAACCAAGATCGCAAAGAGAACGTTCAAACCTTTCTGTGAAGATTTTGCAGTCTAGGACAAAACTACCAGGGTCTGGCAATTTCTCTGGGATCTTGTTGAGAAGAATCGCACTGCACTCATGAGTGACTCTCAATACTCCTTCCTCAAGATTCACGTTACTCGAAACCATCCTCTTGATATACCGTCTGAAAGCTGGTGCAGTCTTTAGAAATCACAAGGTAAAACTGAATACAATCCGATACCTCTACTGAGGTTCAAAACCTAATTATATTGTCTCTAAAACGTTTTGGAATCTATCTCAAAAGGTAAGGAAAGCTTCTGAATAAATCTCGGGTTTGTCACACGTTCTGGTCACGGGCATCGACCGATGCCATAAGTGGTATCGATCGATGCTTTGTCTTCTGGTCGTGGAACTCTCAAACGAAGGGTGTCGATCGATGCTTCACAGTGTCGATCGATGCTGAGCTTGTTCCCGAACGGCTTCAACTCCAGATTGCCTCAAAAGCTTCTCAAATTCTCCAATTAGCTCCATAGCGCCTATATCTTGAAAAGAACCCGAAAGACTCTAAAACTAGAGAAAAGACTCGACAAAAAGGACTTATATCATGGCTAAAAACGGGTAAAAACCATGATATATCAATTATGAAGGAACTTATTCCCCCGTTATGGATACAATCACATTTAGACTCCTTATGAGTCTAGCAGCTCATGAAAACTTTGAAATGCGTCATTAGATACCAATATCTATATGAGAATTTCTGATGGGTTTAAATGTTAGAAGCATTAGGTTCCAAATTTAAAGAGTTATGTGAAATAAAATTGCAAAGATAATTATATGGGTTGAAGCAATCTAGATGTATGTGGTATAATCTTCTTAGTGAGCATTTAACAAAAGAAGTATATGTGAATGACCCTATATGCCCATGTGTTTTTATCAAGAAAACAACATCCTGATTTGTAATTATTGCAATATATGTTGATGATCTAAATTTAATTGGAACTCAAGGAGAAATACAGAAAGCATCAAAATATTTAAAAGGAGAATTTGAGATGAAAGATATCGCACATACAAAGTATTGTCTTGGTTTACAAATTGAGTATTCTCAAAAAGCTATATTTGTGCATCAGTCCACATATACCCAAAGAGTGCTTAAACGATTAAACATGAATAAGGCAACTCCTCTGATTACTCCTATGTTGTTAGATCACTCCAAGATGAAAATGATCCATTTCGGCAATATGAGGAAAATGAAGAGATACTTGGTCCTGAAGTACCCTATCTAAGTGCAATTGGAGCCCTCATGTACCTTGCAAATTGTACTCGATCTGATATATCATTTGCTGTTAATCTTTTGGCAAGATTTAGCTCGTCTCCTACACGAAGACATTAGAATGGGATTAAACATGTTTTCCGATATCTTCAAGGGACGATTGATATAGGATTATTTTATCCTAAAAATTCAAAAGTCCAGATGGTTGGATTTGCAGATGCATGGTATTTGTCAGACCTTCACAAAGTCAGATCACAAACAGGATATGTTTTCACGATCAGAGACACTACTATATCCTGACGTTCTCAGAAGCAAAAGCTTCTTGCTCGAATCATGCTGAAATCATTGCAGTCCATGAAACAAGTAGAGAATGTGTATGGCTAAGGTCAATATATCAACACATTCGATCATGCAGTGGACTAAACGTAAACATGGAGCTGACAACCTTATATAAAAATAACGTTGCATGCGTTGCCTAGACAAAGGAAGGATATATTAAAAGTGATAGAATCAAATATATCCCTTTAAATTTTTTATCATACACCCAAGAACTTGAGAAGAATAAAGACATTGAAGTGAGATATGTCCAATCATGTGACAATGCTGCAGATCTCTCCACAAAATCACTACATACCTCGGTGTTCAAGAAGCATGTCTATAACATTAGAATGCGCCATCAACGAGATTTATAAGCTTGATCATTCAAGGGAGAGTTTACGTTGTTGCATTCTTTTTATCCTACTAGATTTTCTCCATTAGGTTTTTCCTAGAAATTTTTTTAACAAGGAAGCAGAATACATGACGCAAGAGACATAGTGACATTGGTTTCCAAGGGGGATTGTTGTAAAAGTCAAAAGTTTCTGCAAGTGAAGATCAACAAATTGTGTGCGTGAATCAACGAAATCTACAAAGCGTGGAGCCCACTATCACTATGCATGCACAATAAAAAAATTTAGGAGTAAGCGGGTTCGAGTGCACTTGGAAGAGGTCTCTTACGAAGGCGTAACTTTTTCATAGTTTGAACCTCGCTCCAGGAATGTATGAGCCCACGGACCCGGAACCCGGTTTACAAAAAAAAATACTATCTTTTTACGTATATAAAAAAGCGTTTCGAACATCATTTTACAACAATTAGAAATCAAAACATAATAAAAATTATCTCTTTCGCTCTGAGTGTCTTACTCTTATGAGGATATAAATTTTCTCACATATTATCATAAAATTCTTTACCATAAATATCATTTGCGACTTTATAACAATGGTTAAATTTTGACCAAATAAATAAAATATAAAAATGATTTTAATCCAAATAAATAAATTTAAGTGATATCTACAAAATATATATAGTAGTATTAGATACGTGAAGTTAATAGTAAAATAGTAAAAACATACGATTGACAACTTTACCAGTACAACACAAAACCATGATAAACTACTATTTCTGTAACTATTTTTGTATTTTGTAGTTGTGTATAATATTTTTGTAAACACAATTTGAAATAAATAATCTATGGTTTTTACGAATCATCAGATTATAAGTTGCAAAATTTTTCTAAGACACCTAAAAAAATCAAAATTTGATATATACGCACGCGAAGATTCCACACTTTAAGCGGTGCTACCAATCCACCATGACACCACAACTTGACTATTAAATTAATAGTATTAATAATAAACTAGGTATATACCCGCGCTACGCAGCGGGATTTTATTTATCTTATTATTTTATGTTTAATAACTTAATATATTTTATTTTTAAAAAAATTCATAAACAAACACACTACAAATTATTATTTTTCTAATCAAAAAATTTCTATGATTATTTTTTCCGGTTAAAGCCTCTTTAAAATTATTTTTCAATGTTTTTTCCTGTCTTGTATCTGCTTCTCTCTCTTCTCAATATCTCTGTAAATTTATTCGTTATGAATTCAACCTCTCTTTTTCTTCTTTCTTTGAGCTAAAGTCACCTAAAAATATTTTCATCTGTTTAATCGAAATCATCCGTGAAAATGTTTTCCCTAAATACCATAATTATATTTCAATGATTCTCTTACAATAACTTCAATAACAATTTACCAAAATAATATTTTCTTAAGATCAACAAACTCTGAATCATTGGTCTTTCTTACAACAACATCATCAGTTTAATCCACAGTCAAATATTATTATTTTTTACTCCTACAATATTTCAAAAAACAATATCTCCAGATTTATCTTGACTCTTTTATCAATCGTGCCAACAAAAAAGCTTGAATCTTTTTTACAAAAACTTTGGTGAGCAGAGTCCAAAAAATTTCAATGATATAAAATTCTAACAAAGTTTGATTCACATAATCAACTCACATATTAGATCTCACTGTAGCTCGGAGACAATTGCCGGTCATTACAAAATACTAATAAACATATTATATATGAATACAAATCTATTTTTAAAAAAGATAGTGCAAGAGACTACTCGAACGAAGTCTACGCACAGACATCCTCTGTGAAGTCTAAATTTATAACCTAAACACCCAATAAGATTCAAAAAATATAATAAAAATAATTATGCGATTAAAATAGTTCAAATTTCTAAAACATCAAAACCCATACGTAACAAACAGTGTTAGGACAAGAAAAAAAACTAATTACAAATAAGGCTAAAAATTGCATTTTTGCTGAAATTATCATTAGAGACTTCACATGCGAAGTCTCTTAGTAGACTTTTTGATGATCTGCTCTGCTATCTGGAAGCTAGACTTCGCCCGTGAAGTCTAAATATTATAAACCTAAACACCTAATAAGTCAGAAAAAAATATAAAAAAATTAATTATGCGATTACAATAGTCAAATTTCTAAAACATCAAAAAGACATAGGTAACCACACATGTTAGGCAAAGAAAAAAAAAACTAATTACAAATAGGCTAAAATTGCATTTTTACTAAAATTATCATTAGAGACTTCACAGGCGAAAGTCTATTAGTAGACTTCTTCGATGAAGTCTGCTTTGCTATCTGAAGCAGACTTCACGGGCGAAGTCTGAAGCACGGGTCTAATTTTCAAAATTGACCAGATTTGACTTTTGAGCAGACTTCACATGCGAAGTCTGGCTACACAAGGAAGACTTCGTCAGAGAAGTCTATACCGGTTTGGGGTCTAGTTTGCAATTGACCACAGTTTTGACTTTTTTAGTAGACTTCATCTAGAAGTCTTTTTGGTAATAGAGTTCATCTAGGAAGTCTAAAACGTAATTAAGACTTCCTCGATGAAGTCTTTTTGCCTTCAGAGACTTCTTCGGCGAAGTCTACCCCATAAAGTAGGGTATATTTTTGCAATTGACCAGAGTTTACTTTTACATGAGACTTCGTCTGAGAAGTCTATTTAGAAAAAGGGTTACTTTTGCAATTGACCAAAAAAAAATTATTTTTAAATTCCAGAATTACGATGTTGTAGACTTCATACGAAGAAGTCTACAAATGTCAATGTTTCGGAATTTTGGTCAAATGCAAAACTAACGCCCTTTTTCACGCAGACTTCTCAGATGAAGTCTCGATAAAAAGTCTTCGTTCTGCGTCAATGCAAAACTAACCGCTTTTTCTCGCAGACTTCACAGAAAGAAGTTTTGTACAAAGTCAGACTAACGGTCAAGTTGCAAAAAACTAGACCCTTGTAACCAGACTTCGACGGTGAAGTCTAAACACCGTTTTTTGTTTCAAAGGAAGAACTTCAGACTTCATCGTGGTTCAAACGTGAAGTCTGAGACCCAAAAAGTCAATTGCAAAAACTAACCCCCAGCTTGACTATTGAGACTTCACCCATGAGTCTGCCTCCTGGAAAATCGGAGAAAATGAAGGCAAAAATTACCAAGATTCGGTTTGAGCTTGTGTTTAGCTTCTTTAAACGGCCAAGAACTGATCACGCCAACAATACCCAAGCAACCAAGCGTTATAATGTCGAATCTTAGTAAATCGCAACGATAATGGATGGTAAATATGAAAACGAATATATTAATAGAGTTAAATGGTTGAAATGAGAGAGGAGATCGACAAAAATGGAGCTTTTAACTCAGTTTTAAAGCATTAACATCACTTAATTCGGTTGTTTGAAGCATTGAGAGCTCAATTTTGTTGGTAAGTGTGGTTGGGAACTATGAAGACGATGGAACAATATCGAGAGAATCTTTGGGTTATTGTTTTCTAAACCCAGCTACCAGACTTCACAGGAGAAGTCTGCGCTTTGGTATTTTTGTGAAAAAAGAAGCTGGGAAGGGTTTTTAAGGCATTTTGAAAAGAAAAGGAAGAGGAGTCTAGTTTTGAATTGACTTCAAATAAGGGTCTAGTTTAGCAAGAAGCCCATTTAACTATCCGGATTTTTTTACCCCAAAACATACAAAGAATATGCAATTTCTTTTTTTTTTAATAAAAAATATATCATATATACAATTTAAACATTAAATCAATAAAATATTTTTTAAAAAAATATTAAAAAAAATATTATTAGAAAATATATGCAATATATAGCGGATTTTTATCTTCTTTTGAAAATCTATTTTAAGCATAAATCTATTGAAATCACGTTGAAATACTAATTTGAGCTGAAATTAGCATCTCAATCTCGTACATGAAAATATTAAAGTTGAAAATTTTCTGATGTGAGACTGTTGGTGAGAAGCAATATTTTAACAAATTCAAAACTTCATAGATACTCTTTGGGAACGATCGAAGATGTTGTTTGGAAAGACCAAAAACGTATAGCAAAGATAGAAAAGACAACGACTCATAGATCACCACAATTGTATGTGTACGTAACAGTCAGTAGNAAGACTCAACAAAAAGGACTTATATCATGGCTAAAAACGGGTAAAAACCATGATATATCAGTACTTCCGTACTTAGGTCGATGCGAGGGGTAAACGTCGGATCTACCCCTTGCTGTCTATCGAACGGTTGTGTAGTGATTGGGCCGACTTTGCTAAAAGGGCTTTTGGAGGGGAAAGGCGAAGCCCATACCCAACAATGGCCCCCCTCTTTCTTGGGCCGAACAGGGCCTCTTTTACCCATGCTCGCCTTTCCCTTTGCTTAGGGTTTGTCTGGTTCGCCCTAAATGGGCGGGAACAGCAATGCTTGGCGCGATCATTTCGGAGGACGTGGTCTCTGCCGTTTCAGCTTATAGCTCCTTTTGTAAAAATACTTGATCTGGCTAACTCATCTTCACTTTTCTCTCCCATCCTGAAAGGTAATCTCTATTTCTCTCTCGTCTTGTAGTATTACTCCGCTCGCTATATCTTTTCTGTGAATTCCTCGTTTCTATTCTTGTTACGTACGATGTCTTTGAATTCCAACTCGCTCACTGGGTCGCTGGACGACTATATAAGAGGTCGCACTCCTAGTGGATCGGAGGATTCTACCCAGGGTCTTTCCCCGAAAGTTATCTTAAGTTCTCCCTCCGTATCCTTGCCTTCTGCTTCTGATGCCGATTCTCCTTCTGACAAACTAGCGAGGAGGGAGATTTTATCTTGTGGTGACGGTGAGGGTCCCAGTTCACCTCGTCCTATGTTCAATATTCCTTATCTTGTCGATAGGGAGCCTGAAGGCTCGTCCGCTGGTTCGGAGGATTCTTCTTCGTCTTCCGGGGAAGTCGAGGCTTTACCCGCACCCCGTGGTCAGTACGTTGGTCGAGGGGATTCTCTTTGGTACATCAGTCCATCAAAGTCGGATCGCTTGGCTTTGAAACATGCGTCGATTGGTGTCTCACTGATCGCTCTGTCGTAAGAAGATCGACCGTGGGCGCCGCCTCGTGGTTTTATGTGCCTTTATGAGTCGTAATTTTTTGACTGCGGGCTCAGATTCCCGATCCCACGCTTTCTGTTTCAATACTGCTCTGAGCGTCGAATGGCGTTATCTCAGCTTGCTCCTTCTGCGGTCCGGAATGCCATGGGCCTTGTTAAGCTATCCGAGAAGTGTAAAGTGGAAATGAGCTACCACTTTTTGGAGGAGTTGACCACTATAGCGAAGGTGAAGAACAAGGATTGTCTTCGCTTTGTGAGCGCCTTGCCGAAGCGCAAGATTGTTTCGATGAAAGAGAAGTTTTCCTCGTGGGAGAGATATTCTTTTTTCGCTAGAATTGATGAAGCGTCCGTTGAGGATCCCTTTATGACTTTCTTTTCTCGCTAGAATCGTAGCCCTGGTAGACTTAGCTTCTGTTTTTTGTTTGCTAACTGGGTCGTTCTTCGTTGTTTTGATAGTGGATTGACTTTGTTGTGTTGCAGATTGCGTTCCGAAGATTAGGGCACCTCCGCTTGGTTTTTACGACGACGTTGAGAAATTGAAGCGCGAGTCAGCGATCGAGTAGCCAGCAGAAAACAAGAAGGTGTCTAAAGCTAGGTCGGAGCGACGCAAAGAAGGTTGGTTGGTCGACCGAGGTTTTTTTTTTTTTTTTTTGATAAAGCCGTTCACACTCGTTCCAGCATCGAGAATTCGCAGCAAAATGACGAGGAAAGCAAACATGCCGGACATCTTGGACCATCTTCAGCATCGGTCCAGTTCCAAGGGGAAGTCGGCTGCTCGTCCGACGACTGGGGGGAAGTCACTGAAGAACCTGCAGCCTCCTGCAGGGTGGACGGAGGAGCAAGGGGCGGTCGAGGCTACACAGGTGGGGTCGGTCAAGCCAGCACCGAGAAAGGACAAAGAGAAGGTCGGGCAGTCGTCCGAAGTGCCGGGGGGGACTCATTCGAAGAAACGGGTCGTGCCAGACACTCGTCGTACTAGTGAGGTTGAATCCTCGAAGCGAGGGCGTGCCGATCCACCTTCAGAGGTCTCGTTGTTGGTTGGGCTGGTCGACCTTGGCTTTCAACGCTACGAATCAGTTGGTGCAATTTTATGACCATCAATTAAAGGCTGCGAAGAAAGAGGGTGCTGAGGTCGACGCAAAGAAGCTGCAAGAGGCGCTGAGTAAGGAGCGGGAGCGCAGTACCCTTCTGGCGGAGGAATTAGCTGCGTACAAGGCTGACTTTGAGGAGAGGGAGGGCAAGTATGTCCTGCAGCGAACGTCGTTGGAAACGCAGCTGCGAGAGCTAGAAAAAGTCCATGCGTCAGAGATGACTAGGCTGAGGGCGGCTCGAGATGAAAAGGAGTTGTCCACACGCTGGAAGACGACGAAAAATCTTATAGGACGCTTTCAGCTCCGTCTGGACAAAGTGCACGAATACCTCAAGCAGTCAGAACCTTGCCTTGGCTTCGAAATGCCGCTGCAGCAGATCTTTGGGACGCTACGGTTGCTGGAGGACCTAGAGGGTGATGGTGAGATCAAAGTGTCGTCGCATGTTGTGACAGATCTTGGCACCAAGGTAGTGGAGTTAGAGAGTACAATCGCTGGAATGCCCAATCCTGTGCTGACAAAGGGCGATCTAAAGGCATCCACGATTCTCGGATGTAAACGTATGCGTTCGATGGAAATTCCAGCTCCAGGCGGCTTGTCGATCGTACCAGAGGGCGAGGTCCGTAACTTGGTGTCGTCAGACGATGCGCGTGAGGATCAGGTGGGCGATCTTCCTGCCCCGACAGCTGAAGAGGGTGAACAGAGGGTGAACAGCTTACTACCGCTGAGGGAGACACGCCGATGGACGAGGCCGCTGAGAGGGGGGAGGGAAAGGGCTGCTGAAGAAGCGAAGAAGGAGGTCGCCCCGGAAGAAGGGTTGGGCGTTCCTGGGGATGTTGCGGATGAGACGATCGGTGGAGGAGATGCCTGATAAGGCGACCCTTTATTGTTTGTTGTTTTTGTAATACGCGGACACGTATCTCGTTGGTTATTTTGCTCTTCTTTCATGAGGGAGTGTTACAACTGGGTGAAGCGCGATTTCGACCATTTGGTGGGCGAAGAGCGAGCGTCGCTTCAAGAGGCGTTCCTTCCAAGATACTCTGTAGGGTTTGCTGTGGCAATGGTCGAGAATGATGCAGCGGCAGTCAGCATTGTGCAGAGGATGCAGCGCCTAGAAGCGCATCCCAAGGATTGGGCGAGGTGCGGGGTGGACGATATATTGCCGTACAAAGGCGAGCCGTTGTTCTCGGGGGATGCAGGGGGCGCACCTTGATTGTTTTTAACTTTTGGTTCTTGTATAACGATCTTGCTCTTGACTTTGTAAAGACTTGGATTATTGGTCGGCCTTTGGCAAATACACTTGAAGTGATTTAATGATAATCGTTGTTTGGGGAAGCGTTGCGTGCTTGATTGTGCGTCCGTAATAATTGCTTTTGGCAGACTTTTCGTTTTCCGTGTCTGTTTTTTGTGGTGTTGTTTATTGTAATAAATGAGGCGTTTTGCCTGGGAAAGGTGCGTGACATTAATGTTTCGACGGTTGGAGGCTTTTAATGTCCCTGTCGTCCTTCCGCATTTGTGTTTTGCTTATAAAAGGAGGGGAGGGACTTTACCTTTTTGGAGTGTTTAAGTTTTGCTGCAAGAGCCTTTCCTTGGTGAGGTCGACTTAGCATGTGATTCGATCTCACGCTCGTCGTTTGCTTGGTTGAGGATGTGGTCGTTCACTTTGATCCTTTTTCGCCCGACTCCGGGTGTCAATCCGGAGAGAAGGTCGCGGCTGCAGATGCTGTGCCCTTGTTGTTGTGAGCAGATCGCTCAAGAGTTTCAGCCGTCGGGGGTGAAGGAGCCCACTCTCTTTGTGGCCACGTTGCGAGGGTTGGATGCGAAGCAGGCCGAGGAGTTCCTGTTCGCGGTAAGTCGTGCACCTTGCGCGGGGCACCTAAAATTTTGTTCGAGCTTCTAGTTCGTTTGTTGGATTCATTACTTGTTGAAATGCAGATAAAGTAGGAGTACAGGGGCTATGCGCGGAAGCTCGCCTATATCTGTGTTTACCAGAGGAGAGAGATCGAAGAGAGGTATCCGCGCAACCCTATCATCCGAGAGGAGAGGCTGGCTCGAAATGATGAACGGGCGGTGGCTATGATCCGAAAGATCAAGCCACTCGAGGTGCACCCGAAGGAGTGGGTGAAACAGGACTTAAACAGCATATTCTCTATGCCGGACTGCTTTTACCGCATGGTCGACGAGCACGAAGGTATGGCACTGTTCGAGGGTGATCCAGAGGCGCGGCGTTGATGGTGTTCTGGGTCCTGCTGCCTCTAGATGTTCATAGCTCTCTCATCCCTTCCCTCTTTTTTTTTTAGGAAAAGGCTCGGCGACTGTGTCGTTCTAGGTTGCTGCTTGTAAGAGGACGTAAACTTTTTAGTAAGTCGGTTTGTTGAGAATCTTTTTTGCTTGTCGTAGACTTGTTGGTAGCGCGATCGGATCATGCGTTTAGTACGGCTTCTGATGCGTAGAGCCAGACTTGCGACGCAGGGTCGTTGCGGGTGTGAGCGCCATGGTTTGTGCGTGCACCGAGGTGCGAGCGTCGTGCTCGCCTTATGCAAGATACTTGTAGAAAATTCTAAGTATGTTTTGCGTAGGTGCGAACCATAGTATTCGACTTACTCTGTGTTTGTAAATAGGTGCAAGCGTAACGCTCGGCTTATCCTATATATATCCAGCGCGTATACCGCTCGTGCGGGCCGAGGACCGGCCTACGGAGTCGGTCGTGCGAGGAATGTTTGAGCGAGAGCGGACTCGGCTTAGATGCCCTTGACTGCTGGAAAATACATCCTTGGCAGAAGGGTGCGCTATTGCTGAGCGCGTGTAGTATCGGTCGCCTGATCAGGACGCCGATGTGTTTCATGATGAATCACTGGGAAAATTAGACTTTTATAAAGTAATAGCTGCGCCCGTCGTCTTCGTTTTCAGCAGTAAGTATTGCGATTCGCCAGTCGTCTTTGTTTTCAGCAGGTCCTTTCGCGCCGATGGACCAGTGTTGGTCGCTGTGATGCTAGGTTTGTCGATAATTTCGACGGGTATGGTTCGCTTGAGGTCAGGATCTGATGTTGAAGCGAGGGCGGCAAGCGCGTCTGCTGCGGCATTGTCGCTGCGGGGGATTTTTATGAGTTCGAATTTGTCGAACTGGCCGGCAAGGTCCTTGACGACTTTAAGGTATGCGTCCATCCTTTTGTTTTTCGTTTCATAGTCACCGCTGTACTGGTTTGCGACAAGTTGGGAGTCGTAGAAGGCGTGGATGTGTCGAACGCCTAGGCCCAAGGCGAGGCGGAGTCAGGCGATAAGAGCTTCGTATACGGCTTCGTTGTTTGAGGCGACTCTAGGCGAATGCCGACTCCTGACCCGTAGGAGGAGGATGCGCCGTCGACGCGTAGGGCCCATTTATCATGTTCGTCAAGGTTCGAGTCGTCCGTTAGTGGTCGATCGGGGGGGAGTTCGACGAGGAAGTCGGCCAGGACCTGGGACTTTGCGCACGTCCGCCCTTTATACTCGATGTCGTACTCGCTAAGTTCGACAGCCCATTTAGCGATACGACCCGACTGACTAGGGCTGTGAAGAATTGCTCGGAGCGGTTGATTTGTGAGAACGACGATTGAGTGGGATTGGAAGTACGGGCGAAGCTTTCGTGCCGAAGTGATTACTGCCAGAGCTAACTTCTCCATGGTCGGGTAGCACAGCTCGACAATATCAATAGTTTTGCTGATGTAGAAGATTGGTCGTTGCTCTCCCCGATCGTCTTTGACTAGGACGCCGCTGACGGCCGAACTTGACACGACAACATAGAGGAACAACGTCTCTCCGGGTTCTGGTTTAGCGAGAATTGGGGGCGTTGAGAGATACTCCTTGAGTTGCTGGAAGGCGCCCTCGCATTCCTCCGTCCAAACGAACTTTTGGTTTGTTTTTAGTAGTTGATAAAAGGACAGGCATTTGTCAGTCGAACGAGAGATGAAGCGATTTAATGCCGCAATTCGTCCTGTCAGGCGTTGTACTTCACGTGAATTCCTTGGGGAGGGCAGGTCGATGATTGCCAAGATTTGCTTCGGGTTTGCTTTGATTCCCCGCTGGGTGACTATGTAGCCGAGAAATTCACCGGCCGTTACTGCGAACGTGCACTTGGCTTGGTTCAGCTTCATGCCGTACTTGTTGAGAACTTTGAAGCATTGGTTAAGGTGTTTGACGTGGTCATCGGCTTTGGGGACTTTACTAGCATATCGTCGATATAGGCTTCCATTGTCCGCCCGAGCTGGTCTGCGAACATTCGATTGATTAACTGTGGGTAAGTCGCGCCCGCATTTTTGAGTCCGAAGGGCATCACTTTGTAGAAGTACGTTCCTCGGTCGGTGATGAACGACGTTTTCTTCCTGTCATTTGGGTGCATGAGTATTTGGTTATACCCGGAGAAAGCGTCCATGAAAGAGAGGAGTTCGTTGCTCGCTGTAGCTTCCACGAGTCGGTCGATATGCGGGAGGGGGAAGCTGTCTTTCGGACAAGCCTTGTTGAGGTTGGTGAAGTCGATGCAAGTTCGCCACTTCCCGTTTTTCTTTTTGACGACGACCGGGTTGGCCAGCCAGTCCGGATAATAGACCTCGACTATCGACCCAACTTTTAATAGTTTGTCGACCTCCTCGTTGATGGCCATGGATCGCTCTGGCCCGAGCTTCCGATGTTTCTGCTTTACAGGTTTATAATTTGGGTCGACGTTGAGCTCGTGGCACGTGATCATTGGGCTTATCCCTGGCATGTCGTTGATCGACCAAGCGAAGGTGGAAGCATTTTTTGTGAAAAACTTCATGAGCGTAGTTCGTACTGCGGTGCTGATGTTAAGACCGATGCTTACGCATCGCGCTGGGTCGGTGGCATCGATGTTGATTTGCTCGGTAGCGCTAGGCTTGGTCGCCGCTGCCCGTCCTTGAGCGTGAGGTTTTCGAGCTCCAACGCGAGTTTTTGTAATTGCTATTGCGACGGACTAGCGTCGACTGACTGGGCGCACGAGGCTGTTGGTTACGACGCGGCTTGCGAGGAGGTCGCTGCTTGGGAGATCCTCTCTGTTTCAGCAGACGGAAGATCAAGGATTGACGTTGTATCGACAAGCTTAAGATTTCGCATCTTTTTTTCGATGACGAAGCAGGTTCGAGCAAGTTTGAGCAAGTTGTTGGTTTCCTCTTATCGTACAGATTCCTCTTGGCGTGAGGAACTTGACGCACTGTTGGTACGATGATGGTACGGCCTTCATTAGGTGTATCCAAGGTGTACCGAGAATGATGTTATATACGGCTGGGCGGTCGATGACCAGGAATTTGACCCAGTTGACTGTCCCCCCGACGAAGATGGGGAGCTTGATGGTTCCTATCGTCATAATTGTATCGCCATCGAAGCCGGTTAGAGGTCGACTCGATGGCTTGATGCTGCGATCGGGTATTTCCATTTTTCGAAGTACTTCTTTGAATATGAGGTCGACAGAGCTGCCGGTGTTGATCATCACCCGCGTGACTTCGCTCTCCCCTACAAGCAGCTCAACGACTAGAGGGTCGTTATGGGGCATGTCAACGCACACCGTGTCAGCATCGGTGAAGACAATTGGCTCGGTTTTAGCTGTGACGACACGCGGCCAAGTGACTGCCTTTTCAGCGCGGCGACGGTGAGTTATGATGGATCGTACAGAATCGTGGCAGTTTGTTAGGCCGTCCATGATCATGTTGATTCGTCGACGCGGAACGGGGATGGGTTTGTTGTCATCCCGTACTAGCATTGGGAGCTCGAAATCGGCTGCAGCGATGTTGTCTTCCTGGATGTGGACGGGCTCATTACCAGGACGACGGTTTTTGTTGTGGGTTGGTTCATCGTCTCTATCTGCCCAATCTCTCGCCGGTGTCGTCGCCTCCTCTGCCCAATCTCTCGCCGCCTCACCGGTGTCGTCGCCTCCTCTGCCCAATCTCTAGCCGCCTCGCCGGTGTCTTTGCCTCCTCTACCCAATCTCTCGCCGCCTCATGAGAAGAAGGAGAATTGTCGAGAAAAGGAAAAGCTAGCTTCTTATCTTCGAACATTTCGTTTCTCATCTCAAATTCGCTAGAGATCAGATCTCTAAATGCGGTTACTCCATTTCCCTTAGTCCTTCTCATTGTCAAGGATGTTCTTCTCAATTCACTTTTATCAATTGCAAGGTTTCGTCTTCATCAATTGATATTTGTTTGTTGCTATCGTGATTTTTTGTTCTTAGTTTCTTTGTCGAATATTTGTTTAGTCTTCTGGATCTAATTTTGAATTTGTATATCAGATTACTTCATTTGAATGATCATTTTCTTGTACTAGTCTCAGTCAACTGTTGCGCTTGATTGATAGATTTCATAGATATAGAGATGTTTTTGAGTAGTTAAATTCACAACCTCTGTACATCCAAAACTAGCAGATAACACAAGTGTCATATATTCGTCTCTCTTATTTAGTTGTTGTATTGAGATTTGAGAAGATGGAAAAGTGAAATATTCAGAGTGAAGGAGAAGACGAAAGAAAAAGAAACAAAGCAGTCGCAAAAGAAACAGAGGCGAATACGTTTTCTATAATCAGAGATCACAATTATCGTTGTTTCAATGGCGGATCGGAGCAAAATCTTTGTGAGAGAAGATTTCGTGACCTATGCTTACTTACTCTATATTGCCCTTTCTAGTGGTCAAATCTTCTTCAATAAGATTTATCTTGATTCTCACAATCTGTCTCTCTCTCTCTCTGGATATGTGTTCTCGCATTGTATTGTTCTGTGGTCTTTCCTAGAAACCAATCGCTAGTTACCGTAAGGATTGAGCTTTGCTTGTGTGGGAGGCTCGGTGCAATGTGACATTTTTCAGACTTTGCTAGTTTTACGGGAAGTTGAATAGCTGGTTTTAGAATCCATGGGTAGTTTAGAAATCAACATTAGGTGTTTATTCAAGCCTAAGTTGTGTGTAATGTTTCTGTTTTGAGGTTTGATCGCAATGCGTTTGCTTTCGTCTTAACCCGGTGGATGAGTTATTCAGATTAGGTGCTTGTGCTCGTACGTTTTGTATGATTTTCTGGCTGTCTCGTATAACACTTATGTGATTCCTGAGAATTGACAATAAATTGTAATCACATAAGATCAATTTAAGTCTTGAGGACTGTTGCTGAGCAATTGAGTATGTCTAATGGCACCCTATTTGCTATTTTTTATTTGTCAGAATTCATCATTGTCCACTTTGTAGCAATTAACATTTCCTTCTTTTGCTCACGACATGGTTGTTAATGAAAACTTGTTTCACGACTAACGTTCTTGTCTTTGACTTGCTCTTATGCATTGGGTTTTGTCATCTAAAGAAATACATTTTCCTTATCCGCTTGGATTGACTTTCGGATCAATGATCTTTTTCTAAGTTCAACAAGGAAAAGGTTGCGGTTGTTTTTTTTGCTATTCTATGCTTTCTCATCCGTACGTTTTTCTAGGATCAATGATTTTTTTTCGGTACAATATGGAAAAATTAGGACACCTTCTAAAATATTAAGTATGCTTTCTTAAATTTTTTTGAAAGCTTCTTAAATCTTCACGAATCATAGAATTATATAAAATAACACACATTATTTTGAATTTTACACACATTATCCTATGAATCAAAATAACCAAAAATAACAAAGAAACATATAAGAATCAACCAATTCGACTAAAACGCTAAAGCATACATATGAAAAATCAGAGTGAGATTATACAAATGTGAGTAAATTGTGTTACATTGAGACAAGACATAATAAATAAAGAGACTCAAAACATATTTTTTAAATTTAGGAAGGGTACCATAATGTTCAAGAAGACATTCTTGAATTTTAGGAAGGTATTCCTATATATTCAATTACAAAATTCTATTGATGTTTTTCGTTTTGATGTCAAATGTCAATCTTCAACTTGATGTTATCTCAACTAATTAACTGAAACAAAACAGAGAATAAACGCACTTTACCCTGAAATAAAAATAGAGAATCAACAGTGGTTCATCACATTTTCTTCAACACATTCAATTGCTACCAATTTTAAAAACCAGTTAAGTGAATGCTCACATCTCTAAACACAAATAAGAAAAAGGGATAAGCCAACTATAAAAAGAAAAAAAGATAGAAGCAAAGTCAGGAAGAAATTTTTAAAAATTAGGAAGGGTAAACACATATTTAGGAAAACCTTCCTTTTTTCGGTAGTAATTAGGAAAGCCTTTCTAAACGATATCAAGAAGGCTTATTAAAATTTCAGAAAAGTGTGCTTATATTATTAGAAAACATGTGCTTAAACATATGATGTATGCAAGTGATCTTTAGCAATTTCAAGTTGTGATATCTAAGGAAAGAACAAGAGATAGATCAAGTTCAGAAAGCAATCCTTAAAAATTGGGAAGGGTAAATACATATCTAGGAAAGTCATCCTAATAATGCTGGTCATTAGATAATTAGAGAAAGAAGAAGTCTGCTTAATCTTAAGCTACAACCAGTTTGCTGAACCCACTCGTTGAACTCGGGATTAGAAGCTTAATCTTTAAGTTTTCCAGGAACTTCAAACCATAGCTTGTGAACTACTCCTGAAGCCTTCTAACAATCTTTCTCATTGTCAACAATAAATTGTAAGCCACGAATGTCATGAATTTCATCCATTGTTAGCTTTTTCCTGACATAAAATGAAATGTCAGTATTCTGGTTCTCTCCATTATCTTAGTGAAACCGATAAACCAACAAGCACTTTCGAATAAAGAGAAAATGAGAACTTACTTCAACATCATGCAGTAGATATTATACAAGCTCATGTGTCGTCCATAGAGAACATGGTAAGAAATACCTTCTTTCTTAATCGCGTGCTCTAATTTCTTAATACTGGATGTATTCATAGCTTCATCGAATAAATCCTCAAGGATAGCGGACATCTCGTGGTGCTTATTAGGATGGAGATGCTTGAAACCCCCCCAAGAAATCAGCAAGAAATATCATAATCAGTAGATCAAGAATATTTACGGCAGAGTTACCTATCAGACTGAAGCTTCCAGAAATGAACCGCCCCATCCAATGCACTGAAGAATAGCCAAAAACCAAAAGCAAGAGGGGGAAAAGAAAAAGATTAAGCACAGAGTCGAGAGTATCTTAGATTAGCTAACTTCTTTCTTGGTTCCCTCTTATGTATATAATATCATTTTCTTAGTAAAGAATCTGAATTTCATCCACAAGACTGGCAGAGAATAAATTAGGTAGCGTCTTTTATTCTTTTGGAATAGAACCAATCAAAAACAATGTAAAAAGCACCTTGTAGCAAATAGCTCACGGCTTGAAGGAGAAAGAGCAAGAATTCTTATTCTTTTCGTGTGGTAACTTGGTAGCATACCTACAGTGCGACCTTCAATTGTTGGACGCAAATAGCTCCTACCTATAAGCGCTATCAGCTCATTATGTCCTCGGAATTCTGAAAAGACAAAAAGAAACAATAGATTCAGACACAATGAGAAGGTTTTTACCAGATTTTTCCTGTTGTCCTTGTTGAAAAATGTTAGAAGAAACTCTGATCCTTGGCTTTGCAAAATCCTTATTAGTCTGGTTATCTCGAGCTTGAGCTTGAGTTTGGTTATCTTGATCTTGAGTTTCCCAAACTACTTCATTTGGAATACAACGAGATCTCTTGGCCTCAAGACCACTTTTGTCTTCCTTTGGGACATTATAATCCCTTGTAGCCATGGGTTAAGCTACGTTATCTCGACCTTGGGATTCCCTTACCACTTCATTAGGAATACTTCGAGATCTCTTAACCTTCTCATTAGGAATACTTTGAGATCTCTTGACAAGAGAAAGACATAGGAATATGATTGAAGCTTGAAACATCGAATGTCTCAATAAAACTTTGATATGAAACTCTAAATTTAGCTGCTACGAATCGCTGGTACTCATCAAATTTCGTTGTCAAACACCATTTCTAAAGTTTTCTCAAGCAACCAACAAGACAACTAGTCCGATGCTACAAAATCCAGATTCATACTTAGAATTTCATTTGTTCTTCAATGATGGAGCCAAAAGACAAAATGTAGAGGAACAGAGTAAAATAGCACCTTGCCTCGCTTAGAATGAATCAGAACATGATTAACTAGTAAGAGAGAAACTATCTTTAAGAGATATGACTCATACCGTAGGTCTGATTATCGCAAAGAATAAGAAACAAAACATATTAAACAATGTGAATATATGAGACTATGAGATTCAACAAAAAATTAGCAAAAAAATCAGGCGATTCATGGATTTTGAGCAAGGAGACACTAGTCCAGTCTATTTTCCAGGAAAAAAGAGTAGATTGAAACTAAATTTATAGGAGAAAGAGAATCTGAAGGAAAAATCAAACATAGTCTTAACATTGATCGAATATTTCTTACTCAAATCTACGCACAATCGCTACCTCTAACATAGAAACGTTGACCAAGTATAATCAACAATCGTCGAACCTCGCCGGAATTAACGTCGGAGGAAGATGAAGACGACGTCGGAGGTAGACGGAGATCTGGCCGGAATCAACGTCGGAGATGTAGGCGATGGAGAGATACGTGAGGGAGATGTCGCAGATCTAAAGGAATTGGAGAATTTGGTGTTTATAACATAAGGGCAAACAAATCTTTTTATTCATTAATGAATGTTATTAGTGGAAAATTTAGGAGTGTGTGGTAGTTTAGGAACATAAACTAGTTTTGATGCTGATTTAGGATATTTCTTTATAAGTAAATAGCTTTAATTTTTAATTTTGAAAAAAAACTATTTTGTTATTATATAGAGTAGATTTAATATAGAAATCTTATAGTGACACATGTCATAATCTTAATTTTTTTTTTTCCACATGCTCTATATGAATGCCAAAAAAAAAGCAGTCAGAAATCGAGCAGTGAAAATAGAGTTGACTTCACGTAAAGCCCTTAGGAGAAGACGATGCGTGTTGAAGACGAAAACTCCGCAAACTCTGAGGAGCTCTTCCTCAAGATTGGTTTGGATGAGAAAACTGATAGGTTTCGTTTAACAGAGAAAAGGAATGAGACGAGAAGAAGAGTTAGAGGAGTAGAAGAATAGAGAAGAAACGATAGATAAGAGAATGAGAGGGATAAGATAAGAGAGATTCAGATGTTAATGTTCATTTTTCATATCTAAACTCCAACCCTAATCGAGTACTTCCTTAAAATACATAAGCTTGAAATAACATAACCAAAAACGACACAGCATTGTCTTGATAAAAGTAAACCTTCTCTCTGAACCTGAGTCATTGACAATTATTTCCTTCTTCTTCTTTCTTCCTCTGCAACTTCTCTATTGTTATGGCTCTCCTTCCTTTAATTCTCAATTACTTCCTAATGCAAGCTATTGGGATTCTTAACCTATCAGAAACCGCAAGCAACACCATCCGCAACAAAACTGTCACCTCTGATCTCACCACAATCATCTATGAGGTTCTCTTTAATCACCCATAAGAATCGCTACTTACTTGATCAGATTGATTTCTCCAATATCTCTCCTCGAATTCTTCTGACTTGGGTTGTGTGCAGGCTGGTTTGTCTGATGGGTGTGACCGAACAACTGGGAATCTACTTTACTCTGTGAGTTAATCTATGATTGATTTAAACCCTAATTTGCTTGATTGTTGTTGGTAGAAACTTACTAATGGTGGCAATGATGTTTTGGTAGGTTGCAACTAGGTTTCCTATAGATGCTCTTGTGCATCGTTCAAGGTTTATCAAATACATCATCTCTTCTAAGGTTGGTTATCAGTTTACATAGTTAAAATATTAATTATCTGTCCTTCTTTTTGGTCTTAACTCTCTAAACTTGTTTCGGTTCTTCCTGCAGATTAAGTCCCCAGCCCAGATGGATGCTGCGATTGAATTTTTTACCAAAGTTGGTTCGAAAGACTTCAACTTGAATGAATTTGAAGAAGCATGTGGTGTTGGTATGATATCTTTTCAATGCAATTATGAGCTTAAATTGTATATTTTGTCAGTGTTTACCAGTAACATAGTGGTTTCTTTTCTCCTTAGAAGACTTGGATGTATATTAATTGCTGTACTTAGTAGACTCGGAGTTGATAGCTTCATTGTGTTATTGGTACAGGAATTGAAGTTTCAGCAGAAGATATTGAGAAAATTGTTCGTGAAATCTTTGAAGAGAACAAGGATACAATATTGAAGCTGCGTTACCGATTTAGTGGTTGGTCTTTGCTCTTTACATCATTGTCCACGATATTAAAATTCTATGAAAGCATACCTATTTTTTCTTTCAAACTACGTGATGCATTTATGTTTTGTAGAGGGTAAATTATTGGGAGGGTAAATCATGGTAAAAGGTTGCCATGGGCAGATCCTCAGTTTGTAATGGTGAGCATATTCTGTATTCTTGGTTGAACATGATATTTTTTACTATTTTTTTTTTCTGGTACTCAAAATACGATTTCCTGACTGAGATTCATGTCTTATAGAAAGCCATAGGTGAAAAAATGTATGAATTGCTTGGTGAGAGAACAGCTGCTGATAATGAGAAACCGGCAAAAAAGAAGGAGAACAAAGAGAAGTCTGCCAAAGTTGGTGAAGCTGCTCCGGAGCCCTCTGAAGAGGAGCTCAATCCATATGCCATATTCCCTCATCCAGAGCAAAATATTAGGGTAATCATTCACTGCCTTTAGTCTCTTTCCGATAATTTTTTTTATTCTATGAAGGTTCTTTTACACACTTTGTAAGGTCTTCCTTCATACCTCCATCTTGTAGTTGCATAAGAACATACATAGAACATCTGATAAGTATGACTGATGAGTTCTTATGGTGGTTATGTGCAACAAAGCTGCTTATAAATTGTTGAAAAAGACTGCGCAAACTCTTTTAACACTCACATTATGCATTGTGAACAAATGGAAGATCTGAATATGTGTATTTTGAATTTTTTGTAATTCCTTTGTAACCTTGTTACTCCATGATATATTATTTCCATCAGGTTCACACAGAGGTGTCTTTCAGTGACGGCTCTGTTCTCAGATGTAGCAATACTAGAGAACTGCTTGATAAGCACTTGAAGGTGACTGGAGGGAATGTTTACACCCGCTTCCCCCCTGAACCGAATGGATATCTTCATATTGGACATGCTAAGGTAACGTCTATATATGAATGACGTTTTAGACACTTTCTTATGCGGCATAATGTTGTATGCTTGGTATGCTTGGTAATACCAACATTTTTGTTTATATTGTGTGTAGTCTGAAAAATGTTTTTACTTTCAGGCTATGTTTGTTAATTTGGTCTTGCAAAGGAGCGAGGTGGTTGCTGTTATCTACGGTAGGAGTTCTTAGCTTTTAGCATTTCTATGAACACATTTTTAAGTATCCTTTTCATGATTTCTCAGGTTCGACGACACAAATCCTGAAGCCGAAAAAAAAGAGTATATTACTCACATTGAAGAAATTGTTAACTGGATGGGTTGGGAACCCTTCAAGGTATTATCATCTTATATGCACATGATGCTTAGTATTATTGTGTTCAGAGTTGTCTCACACTTACAGCTTTATTTTTCTTGTAGATTACATACACCAGTGATTATTTCCAAGATCTGTATGATTTAGCAATGGAGTTGATCCGGAGAGGCCATGCATATGTTGATCACCAGGTTAAACAGTACTAATTTTAGCTGATAGTGGATTCTTCAGTATCAAACTCTGCGCAAAACTGATTCTAATATATGGTTTTGTAATATCAGACTGGAGAAGAGATAAAAGAGTACAGGGAGAAGAAAATGAACAGCCCTTGGAGGGACAGGCCTGTTGAACAATCTCTGAAACTTTTTGAAGAAATGAAATGTGGAAAAATTGAAGAAGGGAAGGCGACCCTTAGAATGAAAATGGATATGCAGAATGATAACTGTAATATGTATGACTTTATTGCATATCGTATAAAGGCAAGTGAAACATAATTCATCTCTTGTTGCATAATCAAGATTTTCATGTTTCTCGGTTGGTGATTTGACGTGTTCATTTTACTTTTTTGCAGTTTACGCCTCATCCACATGCCGGTGACAAATGGTGTATCTACCCAAGCTATGATTATGCCCATTGTGTTGTTGATTCTCTTGAGAACATAACACATTCGGTTAGTGTTTTTTCTTTCTAAAACTTATTCTATTAGTCTTAGATTTGTATAAATATATGTATCTCTGACATATTCTAATGTATATATGTTATGTAGCTCTGTACACTCGAATTTGAAACTCGGCGTGCTTCTTACTATTGGCTATTACATTCTCTGGGACTCTACATGCCTCATGTGTGGGAATATTCACGGTTGAATATAACGAACACTGTGATGTCAAAGCGTAAGGTTGGTCAAAACTGGAACCTGATCATACATTAACAGCTATGAAAGTTTTTTTCTAGAGAATCATGATTCTGATTATATCATTTTGTTTGTTTTATGATTATATCATTTTGTTTGTTTTGTTGTAGTTGAATCACATCGTGACAAACAATCATGTGGATGGTTGGGATGATCCGCGTCTGATGACACTTGCTGGTTTGAGGCGGAGGGGTGTGACTCCAACCGTGATCAATTCTTTTATACGAGGAATTGGCATTACCAGAAGGTTCATTACATTAGCTAGCTGATTCGGTTCACTAGAAAGTAGAAACTCTGACCTTATCTTAATTAGTTTGTGTTAACAAACCGTCAATTTTTGCAGTGATGGTAGTATGATACATATGAGCCGCCTTGAGCATCATATTAGAGAGGAGTTGAATAAAACCGCTCCTCGAACTATGGTGGTGGTTCATCCTCTTAAGTTGGTCATCGCCAATATGGAATCCGATAAGGTCATGGAGCTCGATGCAAAGAGGTGGCTCGATGATCGAAGTGAAGACCCCTCATCCTTCTACAAGGTGAGAATTCTGTTTTAAAAACTTTTTTTTTATCTACACATGATGTGAAATAAGGTTGTATTTTAATTTGTTTTATGGTTTGCTTCTTGATATAGGTTCCTTTCTCTAGAGTTCTATACATTGAACGAGCTGATTTCCGACTGAACGATTCAAAAAATTACTATGGGCTTGCCCCTGGTAAATCAGTTTTGCTAAAGTAAATGCCAACACACACATAGACAAATGCAGCTTTTCTTTAAGTTACAAAAAAAAAAAAAAAAAAAACACTAATGTGGTTCATGTTTTGTAGATATGCTTACCCTATCGAATGCACTGATGTTGTTCTTGCTGATGACAATGAAACTATTGTTGAAGTCCACGCAGAGTATGATCCTGAAAAGACGACGAAACTAAAGGTTTTTTTAACAAACACTAGATCTTTTACTTTATTAAAATTCCTCCTTTGGATTCATCTTTATATTTGAGTTTTCTTTAGCACGGAGTTTTACATTGGGTCGCTGAACCCGCCCCTGGAAAAGAGCCATTGAAGGTCGAAATTCGGCTTTTCGAAAAACTTTTTAATTCGGAGGTACGCAATTTCTCTGTTTTTACTTTTCTTGTTTTATTAATCATTTGGTCAGACTTGTCACTGTTTATTGTCTTAAACAATAACAGAACCCAGCTGAACTAGAGAATTGGCTCGACGACATTAATACAAATTCCAGAGAGGTAGTTTCAGATGCTTTTGCTGTACCAACCCTTAAAGAAGCTGTGCTTGGAGAAAATTTCCAGTTTGAGAGGCTAGGTATAAACATCAAAACATCCCAAGTGTTTACTTTTTCGTGTATTTAAATCAAGAGATAGATGAAAATGGGAGTTTTTCGTAACAGGTTATTTTGCGGTTGACAAAGATTCTACTCCGGAGAAGCTAGTGTTCACCCGGACAGTCACATTAAGAGACAGCTACAATAAAGCTGGCAAGTGAAAACAGTCAAGCCTGGTCTAGAGGACAAGCGAAATAATAAGATAAGCGGCATCGGGCTTTTTATAATCCTTTTTTAGGGTATAACTTATTAGTTAGATCACCAAATTCTTTGATTGTTTACTAAAGGGGTGAAGTTTCTGTTTCTAAAATATTTGAATACATTATTTCAAAGGAAATATCGAGAAAGAGGTCACAACAGTTTTGATTGAACCGGCCTTGATAAAAGTTATAACATATTGGCTTGATACGCACGGAATGCAACAACTTTTGTTGCCTTTGTTTTTATTCATCTCTTCAATGTATGTTGAGAGTTTGTGAAAGTCTTTGGTCAAAAATGTTAGCTCGTCAACATTACGAACCATAACCATTGGATCTTCTCTCTCTGTCTGCTATAGTGTGATGTTGATACTTACTGTCCTACAAAGTGGCCGAAAGCTTTGTAGTAGAGACTAAACAGAGTTTAGTCTTTTCACGCATGTGATTTTGATTGACTCAAAATTTGGAAGAGATTGTTGTATATTGCTTGCTTTTGCCTCCATCGACATCATTCAATCTTATTTTCTACCTCTACATTGCTCAAAAGTTTAATAATTAGTTCGACGAATATGGAACTTATTGTATATATGAATATATTATAGAGGACCATAGAGGCACATGGAAATATTACTGATTTAGGAAGGAATAAGGCACCCTTTGCCTTTGGGATTTAAGGATAGTGCTGCTGACGTTATTGTACTTCTTCACTAGACCCGATTCTATGCTCTCTACATGTGTATCAGTGCAGAAGTGCATATGGCATCACTTAGCCTTTTATATATGTTCTTCTTCCTTTTTTCTTTTTAAATGAGACAGTATAATTTTTTTCACATGATCAGGATAGCTAGACCCAAAAGAATATTTTATCCCCAAATTATCGGTTCAATATGAAACAATTAAAAAGAGAACTTAATATCGCATATTACATATTTAAAAGATATCGTGGAGACCATATATATGATATAGTAGCTGACTAAAAACTTAGTATTTCTAGATGAGAAAGTTTTAAGTCTAATCTTAGTATTTTTACATGACACAGTTTGGGGTCTAATCTTTAAAAAATGCGAATTTCTTTTTTAACATATTAAAGGAAAAAAAAACTTAGTAAAACCTCTATAAATTAATAGTGTAGACACTATGATGTTTTATTAATTTATCGATATACTAATTGATTCAAAAGTTAATTTGATACCGAATAAATGTATTGATTTATCAAGATATTAATTTATCAAATATTAATTTATAGACGTTATATTTTAGACAGTTCTCGTGTGGTGCACATAAAATTGTTTGACATAATTTCATATAATGTAAAATGGTCAACCGTGTTGATCTTTGGGGTGTTGGTAGATCTGTTTGTTTGTAGAGTTGTTTGTGGAATCTGCTTTGATATCACACAAACAAAACAAAAAAAACGATAAAATCATCATTTATAACAGAAATTAAAATTATATAGCTTTTAACATAACAATGATGTAATATAGATGGAAAAGTAAAAATATAATCAATCACGAGTTAATTTATAATGGCATCTTGTAAAGCTTCACAGACGCACGTGCAACTACACAGTCGACATGTGAGAATTTGAGATACGAGGTTACTTCACTATTCACGGAAACATGAGAATTTCTTCATGTCCTAGGTTTGACTAAATTTGAGTTTGAATAGTTATGGAAGTGAGGGTTTAATTTGTTTGAAGAATGTGAACAAGATGAACAAGAAAATGAGCATATATATGCGTTATACGTGGAACGTGTGGCTGTAGAATTTGGTGCCAATATAACACTGTTTGCTTTATGAGATGGTCATAACTTGTTGTAAATGTCTTGCTTCATGAACCAAACCAGCTAGTTTTTTACGTTGGTGTCTCTTCTTAAATAATCATCTTGACTTTTGACTTTCTCTGGTCTTTCATACAAACCTACCTAACCATGCCAACTTTAATATACCACTCTACTTCATCATAATTTGTTGTTCTTAGCCAAAACGTATTGAATTTAAAAACTAATAGTTTTCTTCAAACCAAAGACAAGAACTTGGTCAATTGATCATTTTCGTACGAACTGAAATATCTAGTATTTCTCTCCCTAATTTTCTTTCAGGGTTCAACCGATTGATCTATCGATTTCGGGTTCATAACTTTTGAAACCTCAATTCTGCGTATCTCCATTTTTTTTAGTCTTTCTAATAATACCAATATATGGCAGTAAGAATGTTATTTTGGCCTCTTTCGACCATAACAAGCCATATGGTTCTAGAACGATATTGATTTGAGCTTGATTATTTTAAGATTTAGGTTTGATCTGAGTATCTGGTTGTATGAACCAATCCGCATATAAAATATTCAGACAATATGAATATTAAGTTTGGTGAGACATATTACATAGAACATACAAAATTTCAATTTTATTTGTTTCCAAAACATTTTTAAAAAGGTGGTTTGATCATACTCTAACAAAGTGTGGGCTCGGCTAACATACTTTTTTCGTCCACCATCTTTTAATAAAGAACAGTAAAATGAATGTGGTTATTAAGTTTGGGAAAATATGATTTTATGGGATTAAAATTCTAGTTATAGAGCTTTTTTGTTTGTTTGTAACATAGTAATTATAGATCATTATAAAATATAATTGTAAGATGCAAAAGATTTGGCCGCGTGATTTATTTTCTATATAAAATTATTTATTGGAACTAACATATTTCCGTAATTAATGAATACTTGACCTATACAGTAATGTTTCTTTCCAAATTGGGTCCATGTTATTACTCATGTCTTTTCTAAAAGTTTTTGGCGTTTATCCACCAAGACTTAGATATTAATCATGTGACATGATGGATGTGATTTGTAAATTCTGAAGTAACTTAGGCTCTAAGCGGTGGTGATCGTCTCACACAACGCAAAACGGTTTTAACATTAACAAAAATTTATACATATACGTATTTATACATATATTATTGTTATTATTAAAACTGCAGTAAAAAAGAGGAAAAAAATGGAATGAGAGCAACAGAAAACAAAACTATTACTTTCGTAAAACTATACTAAAATTTAGGTTATCTCCATCAATAATCTCTCACCAAAGTCTCTATAACCGTGTAAAGTAAAAAATATTATTATTTTATTACAAGAGTTTTTTAACAGTTGAGAGACTTCGGTTACAAAGATTGTGGTGAGAACCCTTGATGCGGATGCTTTTATGCCTTTATCTCTTTCTCCCAAATACTAGTATCTAGCATAAATCATCAAAAAATACTTTTCTATTATCTTTGTATTGGCAATTAAATAGAAAACAAATGAGTGAATACATCTCTTTAAACCCAAACTATTTCAGTTGCTATTCGATCTTGTGATCTTTTAGATTATTCCATAAAGTCTTTCTAATCACCCTATTGACCTCTGGTATCTTAGCAATAATTTGTTTTTTTCTCAGTTAAAAATGTTATCCAATCGAACACAATATTATAGTTTCACTTTCATAGTAACATCTACGCAGCTGGATTCGATAATAACTTGATAAGGATTTTTTTTGTACTTTATATACTTTCTGAATTACTAAATCTTTATGTAGACAAATTCGTTCATTATTCGAAAAAGCAACATGAAAAAATATTAGTAGCATTTACATACACAGTGAGTGTGGTCTTTCGTTCATGACCTCTCAAAAGTGCATCAATGTTTGTTCCAACTTTTAGTGGTACCTTTGGGTTCAAATCATTGTGGAGTTTCTATGTACTTCTGAAAGGCTTTTGAAGTGACCTCCAATAATTCGATCACATTAACATGACTTCTCCATAGCCACCTTTCTCTATCATTTTAGTTGAAGCACTTTTGGGATAATAACAATAAATAATTGATGGGTCCTTTCTCTCTATTATCTTAGTGAACCCACATTGATTACTGCTGGTGCACACAAAAGCATAATAAGGGAATATATAGAATTATACCCAATATATATTTATAGAGTTTTGTTTATTTTAATTTTGATAAACACTGCATATTATAGAGTGCAATCCATATCTACGATATTAACTTTTCTATGATTCGTTGATTCCACAAAACGATTTATGTCAATCAAAAGCCAACTCTGGCCTGTAATATTGTCAACGTTCTTCTAATAGATCACATCAAATTTGGTGAAGAGACAGATGACTATGTCTCTATCCCCATAGTTTTTATTTCTTCCCTCCTAGCTTTTGGGTTCTTACACTTGTTGAGGCGATCCTCTCACTAAAATACACATCTCACAAATCACAAGGGATTCAAGACAAGGGACTACCTTTTCCTATTTACCCCACTATAATTCATAAAATTCCATTCACTAATACAAAATTTCATAATATAACAAACTATTATTATAAATAATTAATCCAACGACTTTGATCATATACATGAATGACAAATATTTGAGTACTCGCAAGAAAGAAAAAAAAAATACTAATTTAACACACTTTAATCCCCGACCCGAGAAGAGGATGGGTCAAGGTTAAGAACTTGGTTACTAAAGAAAATAATAGTATAAGATAAAGCAATGGTGGTGGACTCCACCCTCTCATCTCTTGACGACTTCATTACTCCCTAAACTGCCAAATGTCATCCATGTTCCACATGGGATCTTGTGTGACATCCTCGTACGTTGAATAGCCATCCGCCACGTGGCATTCCATGTAATCATCCATGCCAGGGACATATCCTCCCAATGCTTGATCATAGCCTTCATGGAAATACATGGAACCATCGATGATATTGGTGTTGTTATGATCCATAAAGTGTGGAACTGTCGTTAGATTAGACATATAAGTGGAAGTTGAAGTAGAACTGTCCATGTTGCTGAAACTTAGGTTCTGACCCAATAAATCTGTATCTTTTTGTATACTCATCATGGAGTCTTGAGATTGAGAAGGAAGCAGAAGAGAGTTGTTGTTGTTGTTTTGGGGACAACAATAAGTAGTAGTGGATGAGTTTTGCTCCATCTTTTCGATCAATCTTGGGGCCCAGAAACTACGAACAGCGTCAAAGAACTTGTCGCTGTTAGATTCGATATTGAGTTGACGAGCTTGTTTTTGAACTCTTGTTCTCCAGTAGTTCTTGATCTCGTTGTCCGTTCTTCCCGGTAAGTACTGTGCAATCTTGGACCACCTTAGGATACAAATATTCGTTTAGAAAAATAAATAAATGACTCCTGAGATATATATATATATATGAAACTGACTCACTTACCTATTACCCCATTTAGAGTGAAGCTCAAGGATCAAAAGCTGTTCTTGAGGAGTTAGATTCCCTCTTCTGATGTCTGGTTTCAAGTAATTTAACCATCTCAATCTACAACTTTTTCCGGTTCTTTTTAGCCCTGTTCTCAAATTTTAAAAAGATTGTGATTATAGTAAAGTGAGAGAATCTAATAAACAAATCAATATTATGCTTTTGATTAATTACCAGCACATTTGGCGACGTGATTCCAACGACCTTCACCGTTATGGAGAATGTAATTTGTGAGAAGAGTGTCTTCTTCCAGAGTCCAAGGCCCTCTTCTTAGCTCTACATCTTCACTTTCTTTAATGAAGCTCTTCTTCTTCTTCATTGAATTTTCCATCCTTACTTTCAATTTCTTCACTATGCATGCATGACTGTACACAGAGAGAGATAGAGATATATTTTAATTAGTGTTTTGAGAAGTGTAAAGTGAATCCACAGGTTCTTGGGAATATATAGACTCGTGGTATTGGAAAATGTTCTTACTTTAGCCATCACCTTGCTTTTTTCCGATAAAATTTGATTGTCACACGTTTCCAAATATAATTAATTTTTTTACTTAATTAGTTTCTCGTTTAACTCATTACAAAAATATATACAAATTTATAAATCTATATCAAATGAGTTTAATTATCTTAACACATAATCGAGAATTTTCATTCTAGCACATAAGATATTAGAATGAAAATAGATTAAAAAGAAAATACCGGATGTTATTACATGACGAAAATAGAAGTTTTTTTTTATAATAAACAAAATCAGATGTCCGTTTGATAAATAATCTGTTACGAGGAAAAATTACGAATCTTATAATTTAAAAACAAAGCAAAACATTTTTGAACTCATTTTGTTTGCTATCACAAAACATTTCATGATCATTTCTTAACTATAACCGCGTCCTAAAATATTTCTCTACAAAATATTTCACTGTCATTTCCTAATTATAATCGCGCAATTTCTCTACAGATTTGGATTAGTCTAATCCTGCGATAAGAAACATAGAAATATCCACATAGTTTCATCAACCATTTTTTTGTGACGATGAAACAAAATTGGAATTTTGGTGACTTAACTATATGGATTATATGTTCATGTGGAAAGAATTTGGAACATAATTTTGGAAGAAGTAAGTACGATTCACATTTTCAAATAAATTAACTAAGTTTAATTACCATAGTATTGTATGCCAACGAACTCATCTAACTCTTACCTCTTTAGTAATGGTCTTTTTTTCTTTCTTTTACTTCTATAATTTTATATATATACCCCAACTTTGACTTAATAGTTTTATAAAAAAATTAGTTTTCTATTTGATAAAACGTTGCTGAATACTGAGATTTAATTAACCTTGTTTCTTGGCCATAACATAATTATTTGGTATAGGAAGAATCAAACATATCCTGATTCGAGCCAAACAAAATATTACAAAAGCCTAATAAACCATTGTCCTACAACTTATTGATTAAATAAAAATTGTATGGAAACAAACAAAAAAATTGAACAAACACCCCAAATGCTTAACCTAAACCAGAAGTTTAGTGGTGTGAATCACTGTGGTAGATGCGACACTCTAAACCACATTCATAAATGTATATAAATATTGAATGTTATTTTTGACAACAAAAAGAAAACATCCTAAATGCTTTCACTTATCAAGGATCGTTACGAGTTTAATCCATTATGGGAAAACCATTATATTCTATGATCATCGACACATATTTGATTTACATAAAATTTTGGAATTATATAAATTGCTACTTTGATGTAAATGGTAAAGCTAGAAGACAGCTATTTTTTATTTTTTTTTAACGACAATTTCTAGAAGCCAGCTTTTATGCCGACTTCGTATGAGCATATATCCTTTCAAACTTTGAATATTCAAAGAGTCTTTCTAAATCAGTTTTCATTGGCTCATATTGTATTATATAATATATCTGTTAAACAAATAATAATTTTGGAAAAATAAGGAAGGGGTCGTGTCGCTTTATACCGGCAAGTCAAAAATGTCTATGTGCATGTATTAAAAACTTATGGTATTGCTAATAACTCTCGTTAACTGTTCACCCCAATCTTTTGAAGATGATAACTCCCAAAACCAAAAGAATTTGTAAATAAAGCCTAAAGACCAGGAATAAAGAAAATAAAGTCGATTTGACATTTGTGTCTTCATTATCTCATCTTATTAAATAATCACCAAATCACTAACACTCATTTTTGCATATATAATAGATGTAAAATATTATCAGTAATTAGACTAACATAAATGGTTTGAAATATTTACTTTTGTCGTTTACAACTCACACACACATTCTCAAATTTAAGCCCGAATGATAACACAACACACAATGGCGTCACTGATGCATATCACTAAGGATCGACTCTTGCTGATTCTGAAGTCATTAAAGATTTTTAAAGCACCAACAAAAACTTTCTCTATCAGTTTTCCCCATGAATCATATACAAGAGAAAAGATGATTGCAAGATTCTATCAAAGCCAGGCCCGTCTCAATAAAAAATAGAGCCCCAAACCAGACCAAATTTTTTGAAATTCCTTACGTAATTTTTTTTTTTATTATTATTATAGGTCCTTTTGTAACACGAATAAATTTTTGGAAAATTGTGATGGACTCATGGCCACGCCCCTATTGTCTCCCTCTTTGAGTCGGCCATGATCAAAGCGTTACAAATTATGCAAATAGCTTGATCTTTAGACTATATACAAGATTCTTGTTAAAGTAAGATTAGAGTCCAGACATTATACAACGAAACAAATAACAATACGCGTCATATATTCTGGATAACTGTAAACCTAAAGATAAGTTGGGGCACAACAAGAACGAGTGTGTAACAAGTTTACATATCCTTTCCAAAAATATCTATCTCACTATCTTAGTTTCCTTTTTGGTACAGCATAGGCCTTAGAACAAAAGGATCAAATCAGTATCTCATTCCGTGGATAAATTCTCACAGTTCACTGGGGTAATAGACTGCTTTTGCTTCATAAACAAGTAGATGACTTTGTAATAATGCATTAAAAATTGAAGATATAGATGGAGAGAGAGAGGGATGTGAAGTACCCAACTTGATGTACTTTGAAATCGAAATGACACTTCCAACTTCTACTAAAAAAAGGTTATTGAGACTTTACTGAAATGATTGAGAACAAACTTCAAATCAGAGTAAGAATTACAATGTCAGTCCTAGTCAGTGTGATGGATCAAAATATTTGCAAAGAAAGAAGATACATGTATGGATAATTAGTGTACCCCGAGACCACCAGTGTAATCACTTGCTCACACTCATCTGTTAGAAGGCAGGCATTCATCAATCGTCGCGACAAGGAGAGGATTCTCTAGTGCAGCTGCAACACGTTCTTTGTCGTTTAGTTGTTTATTCACTGCATTTTAAGACCAAGAAACCAGATATCATGTCTAAAAAAGTACCATTGTAGCTATCATGTCTAAAAAAGTACCCTTGTACCAATGATTTTTTTAAACTATGGATCAACTCTTTCGGGTATATTTCATTTGCTACTTTGAGAATCAACTGAGACTATATTTCATTGGCGACAAAGGTTGATCTAAACCAAAACACGCATACCAAAGAAAATGATGGATATTGAAAAACGATATACCTTCATCCTCTGTTGCATGAGAGCCAGGTGCTAACCTTATATCAATCTGAAAGATATAGAGTCGTCTCAGAAGATTAAGGCACATAAGCTACTGTGCGTTTGTGCTTTTAAGGCAATCATAGTGACTATATAGTAGAGGCTAAAGCTATATTCCCGTAGCAACTATCAGAACAGTTGCTTTAAGAATGAAACAAAAACGGTCTTTGTCTCGCAAGGAGAATATGTGTCAGGTGAACGTTTGTTTAATGCGATACTTCATGAATGCCAAAATGTCCTTTCTTTAACTTCAATTATGTTCAAACCGCTCTCGGTAAATGCATAAATCAGAAAACGGATCTTGACACTGCTCAAAATAAACAGTAAAAGAGAACTGGAGAATCTAAAAAATGAAATAATCAGATAGATTGTACTTTGTATCGAGCAGGAAGGCTTCGCAGAAGTTTCACGAGAACACAAAGACCGATAGTGGTTGCCATGCTACAATGTTCCATAGTTGGAGTAAACGTAACCCTGAAAAAGGAATGGCAGAACTCAGCAGATTTGCTCAAAGGAACACTATTAACTCTATAAAAAAGGTTCAATCCCAACATTTACCTAACATAACTTTTCTCATCATCCACTTCAACTGAGTCTTCAGTAACTACTCTGAGATCTTCCAGAGTATTAGGATGCTCTGGATCTCTGATATCTCTTATATGATTTGTAGACTGTTAAGGAAAAAAGAGATGACCCCAACATCTTTCTACTATATCAACTAACACAAGCTTATGAGAAATTCAGCATACAAGAACAAAAGATACGTGACTTCTAATAGTGTAAAGAAGCAAGCTTCAAGCTAAGTGGCATGTTAAGGTGTTCCAAAACCTATGCATACACTAGTAGCTGCTAATAATAATATTGTAAGACGATAATCGCGTCCCAACAAAAACACAAAATCATTGGAATCAAACAATTTCCTATTTAAGCGTTGCAATTAAGCAGTTCTAAGAAAACTTGATGATGATAGAGTGTTGTAAGTGACCAAATGGAAAAAAAAAAAAGGATATCAAAAATCTCAAGTTGATCAATTGGTTCTGGTGTAAGCTCATCAGTATTGCTTGAATCAGTTCGAAGACGCCTCTCTTTTTTCGGGTATATTATTGGGTTCTCATTAATTAACCCAGACACCATTTTTTTCCCCTGCCAAAATTGATCCAATTAGTACAAATACAGAAACTCGTCCAAGAATCAACGATGACCAAAAAAAAAGCTTTTCAATTGGGAATCAAAAACCCTAAAATTTGCAGGAGAGAAGCAAGCAGTGAATTAAAAACTATAGAAGCAGACATACACGTACCGGAGTCCAAAATCAAGCAACAATCAGCAAAGTTTTAAACAACCAGGAGAAGCCTCTTCTTGCGGCTGGCCTAAAGCTTTTATATAGTAAACCTCTAAAACAGTTCACTATTCGTATTATTGGGCCTGGGCCGAAAGCAAACAAACATATTAAATTGGATCAGGCCCAGTTAATTCAAAGTCTCCAGAAGAACCTCGTGCCTTCCTCTATGAATGGACACGTCATTATTCTGACTTCACCAAGTCAAGTTGATTACAACGACTCTCGTTCTAACTTTCTACACATTTGGAGTTCATTGGACGATCACCGAGAGAAGAAGAAACCATGGCAGAAGAAGAGAAAAGCGTGAAGAAGCAAGTGATGGTGGCGATCGATGAAAGCGAGTGCAGTAAACGCGCACTGAAATGGACGCTCGAATATCTCAAGGATAGTATCGCCGATTCCGATATCATCCTTTTCACCGCTCAACCTCCACTTGATCTCAGCTGTGTCTATGCTTCCTCTTATGGAGCAGCTCGTTAGTATCTTCTTCTTTTTTAGCAATAGATCCCCGCGATTTGATTTGTTGTTTATGGTTTCGATTTTGAATTTTGTCTTCTGTGTTGTAGCGATTGAGCTTATAAACTCGATGCAAGAGAATCATAAGAATGCTGGATTGAATCGGCTTGATGAAGGGACCAAAATTTGTGCTGAGATTGGGGTTTTTCTTCACCTATACCATTCTTGTTTTAAGATCTTTCCGTTTTATGAAATTAGTCAGATCATGGTTTGGCTGTGGATCAGGTTACACCTAGAAAGGTGATGGAATTTGGAAATCCTAAAGAAGCGATATGTGAAGCTGCTGAGAAGCTTGGTGTTGATTTGCTTGTAGTTGGAAGCAATGGTAAAGGAGCAATACAAAGGTGTGTAGACCAAACTTTAATGTTTTAACTCGTTAACAAGATCATTAAAAATTGCTGGCGAGTTGAGTTTTCGAAGATGATAATGTGTCTTATATTCTGTGCGTGGACAGGACTTTCCTTGGTAGTGTTAGCAATTACTGTGTTAACCATGCTAAGTGTCCAGTTCTTGTGGTGAGGACAAAGGCTTGAAGACCTCTTCTCTTGCCAAAGATCGAGAACTCTGGTTTACTGTGTGTGTTGTAAACATATTGTGATAATGATGCTATACTTGATTACTATTGTGTGAAGAAACTTTGTGGGTGCAGTTAATTTATTCTCTTTAATAAATAAAGAGCTTTGCCGTTCTCGGAGCTTGCAATCTCCATTCTTAGTTTCGACATGATACAAAGATAGGCTTAGAGACATAAAGTTGTGAACTCGGCTTCAACCGAAAATCCTGTTTAGGGTAGCTGCCAGTCTCACCCCTCCCTGTGCTAAGCGCTGATACACTATTGGTAGACGTGAATAAAAGTATTCATCTGCGAAGAAATACATTATGTTCTTGTTAGCTTCTTTATTATTGGCTCATCATAGTTTTTGGGTGAATTCTTTACCTTCTAGGGTGTCTCCTTCAGTTACCCCCTTGTATGCCCAGTCACAGGCTGCTTGAATTCCTTCGGATGCGTATCTATATGAAGTTTGCAGGGGAAAGCAAGTGGATGTTAAATCTGATTCTTGCTGGCTTGAAGAACAATCACTTCTATTCAAAGGTATTGTTATCTTGTATCTGACTTACATGTCTGGGCATGCTGTCTTCTTTGTGCAACTCTCCCATCTCTTGACTTGATCAGCCCACTCGGTCTGCAATTTTTTTGATAATATGTCAACAAGTCAGAAATGCTTGTAGCATGCAGGTAGAGAACATAGGACCACAAACAGTCTTTTTGGATTTATGAGTACCGTGATATTCTTTTTAATTGCATCCACCATTCCTTCTAGTTCGGAGTTATAGAGATCTGCTTCAGCTGTTTCGATAATGTTGGAATCCCATATCTGTGTGAATCTAAAGTTTAGAACTTTGTATTATTTGATGCTCAAATTATATATGCGTTTGGCAGTTCTTACATGGTGGAGGTTAGCTTTTCTCCTGTACCAATGCACTTCGATGGTGTTCCCTCCTTTGTCCGAAGCATAACCCACATGTAGAGGCTGCATTTGAGAATTATGCTGTTCAGACAGACTCAGATAAGAAACTGGTTATCTTGATTGAATTTATAATAATACCTGATGGATATCACCCATGAAATGGGACACGAAGAGCAGGGCCTCGGTTAAGTTGTCTGACGACAAGAAATTAAGAAAAGGAACATGAGAGGGCGATAAACGATGAGAGAAATAGTGGAAAGCAAGAAGGTGGCAATGTGTTGGTACTACATTGTGACTGAGATGAAGCTGCAGTGTTGTAGGAAAGAAGCTGTGTGGTGTAATTGTAAATGGCCCCTGCAACACATCTTCCCTTCTCTCCATCTTCGTCCTTGCAGTCCCCTAAAAGGACAAAAACCCAATAAGAAATTGTGGTTGGAATCTTCTCGCTTATGTTTGATGATATTGTGATAATAAAAGAACTCACTATTGTATTGGTAGGAACATGCATCAGGAGTATTGATGTAATGAAGAGGAGCCGACCAGTGGTATCTAAACTTGACACGATCAGCCCAAAGACACAAGCTAGACAAGTCTCCTTCTGCAGATTCTGGTAACAGCTCTTTCACCGCCTTTGCTGCAGTTTCATCCAACCTAGTCTGTTCTTCTCCTTAACTTATTAGTTATTCACATACTTTTTTCATAAACCAAAATACGAAGAAGTCGGAAATCAAAACCTGAGCAATTTTACAGATGATTTCATGACCTTCTTTTCCCCAGCCATGGATGTTAGGTGCTGCATAGAGAAGCCAACCAATGATTATCATCGCTACATGTAACCCTCTTTGGTTTGCCATTTTAGAGTTCTTTGAAATACGTGTTGTTGTTTATTATGAGATGAGTAGAGTTTTCATCCGGCTCTTGTATATATGCTGATGAAGAATAGAAACGTATAAGGAAGTAAATCCCGAGATCAATGTGTTGGTGTGTGAAATGAAAGCATATTTTTTATTTTTATCTTTGGCCAAGTGTGTGAAAGCTTTCAAATGTCAAAAGAAAGAAATGGGTATATTATGATTTTGGTAGATACTGTATCTTTATTTTTTCAGTTTAGGTAATGGATCGTGTGTGAAATCAAATGGATTCACTTGAAAACAGATTTAAACTTCTTTCCTCATCTTTCTTCAGTTGGATCTGTGATCTGTGACAACACAAAAACTCTTTAGTAACCCAAATTATAAAATGTACTTAATAATCAAACTTGAACACTGAAAAAAATCAAGAATCATAATAAAAACAAATTTCTGGCGGGCATCACTAATTTGACTGTAAACCGAGTCGACCGGATCCGGTATGAGCTAGTCGGAGAAGATAACATAAATCTGGAGAGTTATATTTGCGTTTTTATTGTATTGATCCACGCGTTAACCCGGTTAAATATATTGGTATCGTGAAGTTAACCAAGTTGATTGGTTTAGTATTTCAATTATTAAAAACTAACGTGGCCATTTTGGGCATCGTTTCTCTCGAAAAGCCAGAAATGTTTCACGTTACCGGCACGGCGGCTCCGGTGGCTCCGGCTATGTCTCTGGTGTTTCCCATTTCGTGGACACGACCTCTTACACTTCCTCTCCGGAGCGCAAAGACCTTCAAAACTCTCGCATTTCTCGATCTCAAAGGAGGCAAAGGGTACATTATACACATCTTCATATTTGCTTCTCTAGCGAAATCAGATGCGTCATTATGAAATTGCGCTCTTGATTTCAATGTTGTCGAAATTATGTATCTGATTTAGTGATTTAATGTTTCCTATTCAAAATCTTAATTGAAAATTTGGATATTGCAGAATGAGTGAGTTCCATGAGGTTGAACTCAAAGTTCGTGATTATGAATTGGATCAGTTCGGTGTTGTGAACAATGCTGTTTACGCAAACTACTGCCAACACGGTTAGTTTAATGTTGCTGCTTCAGATTGATGAAACTGTTTATATATTTGTGAATTTGGTTGAGTTAGAACTTGAGAGTGTTGGAAGAATATATGTGTCAAGATCTTCCTACTAAGTTTAGAGTCTTGCTAGTTTAGTTTGGTTGCAATGTTTCTGCTTCAGATTGTGTCAAATAGGAGTTTCAGATGTTATGCTTGATAGATTCTGGACTGCATGATCAAAGTACTCCTTTTATGAGCCTGGTTGGAACACTTGTGAAAGTGCTTAAGTAGAACTTGAGTGTATTGGAAGAATGAATGTGTTTAGAACCTTGCTAGTAAGTTGGTTAGTTTGCAAATTTGTGTACAATTCTGTTGCCAAAGAGGAGCTTCAAATCGTATGTTTGACAGAATCTGGACAGTATGATCAAAGTTACTCCGTCTCTGAGTCATTATTAAATGTGACAAGATCTTGCTACTAAGTTTAGTAATTCGGTTAGTTTAATGTAGTTGCACTCTTGCTGATTCAGATTGTGTATATTTCTATTGTCAAAGAGGAGTTTCAGATCGTATTCTTGACTGAGGACTGCATGATCGATAGTTACTTTTCTAAGCCTAACTGGAAACCTTTCCATACATTTTTCTGAATGTGGTTGGAAGAATTAAATGTGTGAAGATATTGCTAGTTAAGTTTAAAGTGTTGCTTTTTGCATTCATATTTTGGGAAGTGAATGGCTCCGTGGTTAAAGTCGAAGTGTGTGCTTTATCCCATTCTTACTAACTATTGCTTGTTGATATCTTTCTAACTAAAGGTCGACACGAGTTTTTGGAGAGTATCGGTATCAACTGTGATGAAGTAGCCCGTTCTGGTGAAGCCTTAGCAATTTCTGAGTTAACAATGAAGTTCCTTGCACCTTTGCGTGTAAATATCTTCTCTTCTCCTCAAATTAGTACCTCGTATTACACCATGTCAATCCGTTGTATATTCATTTCATTGCTTTGAGAGCAGAGTGGAGATAAGTTTGTGGTAAAAGCAAGGATATCGGGGACATCTGCTGCGCGAATATACTTCGATCATTTCATCTTTAAACTTCCAAATCAAGAGGTTAATATTCTCATTAAGCCTTTGTGTTTTGATTCATAAGTTTTTTACTAGTTTACTAATTTGATATCTTTTGATATCAAAGCAGCCTATACTAGAGGCAAAAGGAACAGCTGTGTGGCTTGACAACAAGTACCGTCCTGTTCGTATCCCATCTCTTATACGCTCTAAGTTTGTTCACTTCCTACGCCAAGACGATACCGTTTGATTCACCTCATCAGCCAAATTAAAGTTACTTAATGGGCCTATGATAATATATATATATATATATATATATATATATAAATATATATATAAATATACTATAAAATACGTAGATTTGGATAATGCAAATGCAACATTGGATTACTTCCGCCGTTACAAGCCAACGAACATGCGGGTACGCACCCGAGGAAGCGGCTGATGAAAAGACAAAAACACAAAAGTTTAAATAATAGCCAAAACACAAATATTATATCATTAAATTTGTGGCTAATGTTGCATGGAGTCATGAGGCTCGTAAGTTCATAATCTTATATGTACGTTTCCTAGACTCCAAAATGTGTTATCGAATATCGATTACAAATAAACAACCGAGTGGTATTATCTTATTTGTGTAAAAAGATTTGTGGCTAATTTTGCGGTGAGTCATGAGGGTCGTAAGGTTCATCGTCATCTTGTAACCTGTACATTTCCTGACTCCAAAAATATAATATAGACAATTCATGTGGCTAATGTTGCGGTGAGTGTTGCGGTGAGTCATACGGCTCTTAAGTTCATGAATCATGATCTTATATGTATCTGTCCATTTCCTAGATAAGAAACTTAAAATTTAAGGAAACAAAAGACACGTAATGTTTCATGGTAAACACTAGAACCTTAGATGTCGAACAGTGGCACCTTCACATAACATAATCTTTGTCTTTAAACCAAAACAGTAGATTCTATGATGTGTAAACCAAAAAAAAAAAACATATGGATTACAATACGTCACTAATTTTATTTATTTTTCGGTGCACAATGCGTCACTATAATTGTCGTCTTTATGTGTTTGGATGATCACAAGAAATTTATATATATGTTGGAACTTGAAACATTTCAGGTACATGGTTTCATCAGGCGAAACTTAGCTGCTATTCGTGTTTTGTCTCTATACGATTTTATTATTAATGGATTAGAAAAACTTGGTTTAGTATAAATTTTACCAAGTAAAAATAATAGTCCTTTAAATTTATCCCGGGCAACTATCGTTTCGAGATATTTTTCGTAATCATGAACTACAAAAATAACTTATCGAAGTGTAAAGAATTAAATCAAGAAACAACACCAAAAAGAAAAAAATGGATGATGAACAACTATATAAATATCGTTTCCATGGAAACCCCGATATCGCAGCATGCTTAATATTTTTTAGTTTGTACTTCTTGCCATTATTCGTTTTAACAGCTGTATATTTTAGTTTAATGGAATATATTAAAAATCTGCTAATGATTTTAAAATGATTTGTTTTTATCTTAAATTTTCACCTTAATAATTTAGTTAAAATAAAAAAATCTCCTCATATCTTGGATCAAATCAAATGACGAGACTCTCCACGTATATTGGATTGCGTAACTTTTTTTTTATGCACGTTTGTTTTTTAGATATTTAAACTGAATTTATTATTTTATCTGTTAAAATATCTCTCCATTTTTTTTCTTTGTAATCATTGCATCTTCGTATTTAGTTTATAAAATTTAACCAGAAAAATCTGTTCCCGTGAAAACTCATATTCTATCGTTTTGATTTCTACGTGAATCAATTTTAACTACCATCATTAATATAATTCTTTCCATTTTAAAAATCAAAATTCAAAGTAGATCATTAGAAACAAAAATTAAATACATGGAACAAGCTCAGGGTAATATGAAACTCGCAAAGAAAGGTTATATTTTGAATTAGAAAGAATGACCATAGATCTATAGTTTAATTAATTAAAGATCTAAATTCTTATATCTACTAGCTTAATAATGAAATATCATTTCTTTTCCGAAACTAGTATTTAAAAATAAGAATATATCTAGTAAAAGAAATTATATATTGCTTTTTTTATTTGTTCTGAAATGATAGTCTTAACTATTAAGAGTTCTACCAAAAAAAATGTAGGAGTTTAATTAATGTAAAATATGTAAACCGTTGAAGAGAAATATCACATTTAATATATTATCTCCTTTTTTTGGATTAAAGCTTTTTCAGAATTTATTGTTTTGTTCTATCTATTCCTAATTAGTTATCCATCCTACACCTAAAAAATATTTCTTCTAAATATAAAATGACTCGGCAAATTTTATTGTGTTCTGCAATATTTTAATGTAATATTGCTCCCCGGCTCTCGACATGTGTTTGGGAATAATATTTCCTAAGTTTTGTTTTTGTTTTTCTTTTGGTCAGCAAATTCCGTAACATTTTTTCATACCCTAAATACAAAGTATGAATTATCAAAGTGTTACAACAACGTTTATATGAAAAAGAGAGTTTTACAAGACTTAAAAATATTGGTACTATATAAAATATTGTTTTCTACGGAAATACCAAATACCAGCCTGTAATATTTATCAGCTCGTAACATTGATAAATTATACATTTTACTATTAATATATTAGAATTTACTATTAATATTTTAATTAGTAGTTTATATTTTCTCTGAAAAAAGATTAAATGGATAAAAAACAAAAAACAAATCTCTTTATATTTTGGATCAAATCAACTGTAAGAAATATTGGATTACGTAATCATTTACAAACTTTAATATTATAATATTATTTACTATTTTATTTGCCAAAATATATCTAAATACTTATAATCTGTTTATGTAATTAATTTCACTTGAAAATACATTTTGTTTCACTTTTATTACATATTTTTACTTTTTAATCTAAATAGTATCATGTATTTTGATTTTTTTCATAGTTCTTATGAAATGATATTTCTATTATTTTAGTGTGAAAGTATAATCTTGAAGAAAAACGATCACAGTTAATAGTATTTGATGCCTTTTTTACATTAAATCCCCTTCAAATGTATATGTATTGTTATGTACTTGTTTCCTTCCTTATATTAGCCCTCTATTCTCATTTTTACTTGACTATGAAATACAAAAAAAAATTATCGAACAAATATAATCAAGAAACAGTAGTGGTTAAATTAAAAGAAAACAAGCCGTGATTAAAAAAAAAAAAACAGAAGAATAATCAGAAACTATAAATATTGATTTCCACGGAAATGCCGAAATCTCAGCATGTTTTATATTTTGTTACTCCTATTTCTTAGCAGGACACTAGTCATTTCAACAAATGTAATTTAAAGAATATTTTTGCTAAAAAATCATTTAACGATATTTTTTCATTTAAAATTTTATTATGAAACTTAATTGAAGTAAGAGACAAAAAAAAAATCTCCACGTATCTTGGACCAAATCAATTGATAAGATTCTCCGTACATATTGGATTACGTAACTTTATATATAAAAAAATCTAATATTTAAATAATTTCTATTAAATTACTAATTTAACTCCTCAAATATCTCTCCACTTTGTTTATTCATTGTATCTTTATATTTGGTTTATAAAATTTTATTGGAAAATTTTTCTTCAGTTAAAAACACTTCTGATCTCAGATGCTTGAGTTAAGATTCTATCGTATTAATTTCCTTAATGAACTAATTTCAAATATTATTTGACAGAAGCTTGAGACTACAATCAATATATAATTTCCTTTTAAAACTAAAAATTATGTAGTCAATCATATTAAACAAAATTAGAATACATAAACAAAATTCATGGTATTAAGGAAAACCGTATATAAGATTAAATTTTCAAATAGAATATAAAAAAAAAGAATAACAATAATATTTGAAATTATTGATATTACTAGCTTAATTATGAAATATGTTTACATAAGAATATTCCGCGTAAGAGATCATGTGTATTGAGTTTCCTTTTTATGGTTTGTTTTTTACCGTTGAAGAAATTATCTAAATGTTTAATAGATTGTACCTTATTTCAGATTAAATATTTTCAAATGTATTGCCCTTTTCCTCTCGTATTTATCCTACATCTAAGAAAGTAAATGTTTATGTTATCAGTGATATAAATGTATCGGCAGACTTATTTTATCGTGTAGCACCCCCACATGCGTTTGGCATTGTTCGTAAGTTTTGTCTTTGTTTTTTTTGTTGTGAACAAGTTTGGTAAGATCATTTTTACAGTGAAACATCAAATTAAGCTATCAAAGTGTTACAGGGCTTAATCAGCAAACAATAATGTTTTAGTAAAGAATAATAACGCATGATCTAAAAGACTTCTATTTATCCATGGAAATACCAAATATTTTATTAGTTTTTAGCGTAAGTAATTTTACTAACAGAATAAGGAATATAGGAAGAAACTAAACTAATATTTTAAAAGTTTCGCATTTTCACTGTACTATTTTATTTGCCAAAATGTATCTACATACTTATAATCTGTTTATGTCATTATTTTTTTCACTTGAAAATACATTTACTTGTTTCAATTTTTATTACATATTTTTACATTTTAATCTAAATAGTATCATGTATTTTGAATTTTTCATAGGTCTTATGAAATGATATTCCTATTATTTTAGTGTGCAAGTATATAACCTGGAAGAATAACGATCACAGTTAATAGCCTTTGATGCCTTGTATTAGATCAAATATATTATTATGTTCTTTTTCTTCCTTATATTTATTAGCCCTCTATTCTCAGGGCCCCTGAACAATTGTTTCGAGATCATTTTTATTAACTATGAATAATACCAAAAAAAATTATCGAACAAATTTAATCAAGAAACAGTAATGGTTAAATTAAAAGAACACAAGCCGTGATTTGAAAAGAGAAAAAAGGATGATCAAAAGCTATAAATATTGATTTCCACGGAAATGCCGAAATCTCAGCATGTTTAATATTTTTTATATATTTCTTAGCACACTAGTCATTTCAACAACTGTGTTTTGAATTTAAAGAATATCTCTGGTATATATCATTAAAGGATTTTCTTCATTTAAAATTTTATTATAAAAATTTAAATGAAGTAAAAGACAAAAAAAAAAATTATTAAATTTCCACATATTTTGGACCAAATCAAATGATAAGATTCTCCGTACGTATTGGATTACGTAACTTTATATTTTTTTCAAATATTTAAATCATTTCTACTAAATTACTAATTTAACTCTTGAAGTATCTCACCATTTTGTTTATTCATTGCATCGTCATATTTTAAAATTTTATTAGAAAGATTTTCTTCAGCTTAGAAACACTTCTTATTTCACTTGCCTTGAGTTAAGATTCTATCGTATTAATTTCCTTGGTGAAGTAATTTCAAATATTATTTGTGAGAAGCTTTAAACTAGAATCAATACTATAAATTCCTTTCAAAACTAAAAATTATGTCGTCAATTATATTAAACAAAATTAAAAATACTTAAACAAAGTTCTCATGGTATCATGAAATCCGTATAGAGAATTAAACTTTGAAATAGAAAAAAAAAAGAATTACAATAGATAAGTATTTCTTTTTTTTCATACTTACATACATAGTATTATAATTACGTAAAGATCTAAATTCTTATATTAACTAGCTTAATTATGAAATATTTTTACATAGGAATATTCCCCTTAAGAGATCATGTGTTTCGAGTTTTCTTTTTATGGTATTTTTTTGCTGATAGATTGATAGTCTTAACATTTGAATTAGTCAGTGTTAAAGTCTTAACCGTTGTAGAAAAATTATCATATCCCATATGTTTAATAGATTGTACCTTATTTCGGATTAAATATTTTCAAATGTATTGCCCTCTCCCCTCGTATTTATTTTATTGATATAAATGCATCGGCAATATAAATCGGCAAATTTATTATTTTCTGATCGATTTTTATGGAAAACATCCATATCGTGTTGCACCTCACATGCGTTTGGCATTGTTCGTTAAATTTTGTTTTTGTTTTTTGTTGTGAACTAGTTTCGTATGATTATTTTTACCCTGAAATACGAAATTAAACTATCAAAGTGTTACAGGACTTAATCAGGAAACAATAATGTTTCAGTAAAGAATAATAACGCATGATCTAAAAGTCTACTTTATTTTATTTTTATTTTTTGCCAATTGTTTTTAATTTCAAAATTGTGTTCACTATTTTAATTTTAAATATTTTTCACCTGAAAAGACTTATTGTTTACGTTGTATTTTCGAATTAAAGTATCTTTAGGAAATCCATCAATATTTGATATCTTTTGCTGGCGTTAAATTAAAATTAGATTAATAGTTATATCTGAAGTATGAATCACCAAATTAAATATCTTGAAAACTCATATACTCGTTTAATTTGTATTTTAGAATTTTTATAACTTTTAGGAAAGTGATATATAAAATTTATTGTCGTCAAATTAAAATATATTTTTAATAGTATATCTGTAATAATTTTTCGGTAAAACTATGCAAAACTTGTTTTCTAGTAATTTTGACGAATATAATGAGAAATATAGTAAGAAATTCAATTAATATTTTAAATTGATAAATTCAGATTTTCAAGGTAAAGTTTAAATGAATAAAGACAAAGAAAACAAACTTCCACATATTTTGGATCAAATCAACTGATAAGACTTTGCATATATATTGGATTACGTAATTTTTTATATATATTTTTTTCTCTTACTAAAATCTCTTTTCTTTTTTTGCAATATACATTTGTATTTTAGAGTATTTATTGGAGTACTTTTAGGAAATCCATCAATGTTTGATGTATAAAATTTGTTTTCGATAAATTATATTTTAATATATACAAAATCGTTTATAATTACATTTTTTCACATAAACTATCGTTTGTAAATGCAAAATTTTCTCAACGTACGTTTTGAAACTTGATGATGAGAATTGAGGTAACTAATTCGGTAAATTAAATTTTAGTTAATAGTAAGTGGGAAAAGCTGGATAATAACGAAAACACTGGAGTTACAAAATTGATGGATAAAAAAATCAACGTAAAAGCAAGAAGATGGATAAATAATATATATTCTCAAGCGGCAAAATAGAAATCAAAGTGCAATATGATCAAGTTCCGACAGGAGTTTGAGTCAAGAACCGTCTTTCCCGCTCTTGTTCACTCTCCTATAAATACCTCTTCCTACTGGCACAACATCTTCACCACTCTTCTGTTAGTTCCCTATCGATATCATGAGTATAAACTATGATCAAGACAGCCAAGAGTTTTGGTCGTCACTTTACCAATCCTTCGCAGATAAAGACCCTAAAGATGATCTCTATCCGGAGATAAAAAGCCCGATAATGGTGATGTCTACATCGATGTCCATCGATGTGCCGGCTGAGCCATGGAAGGTTCTTGAAGATGGTCATGATAAGCTGGAGGCTATACCGGAGAATGCTGTAGCCGAAGTTGGAGCTAAGAACAATAATGAGGTTGGAGAGAAATCTACCGGGAAAGCGATGGAGAAGGTAATTATGTAGTTGGTTTTCTTAGATATATATATGTATACATGATGAGTTATGTCTTAATACTTAAGTCTTATTTAGGGTAAGGAGAAAGAAGAGCCTGCTAAAGATGAAACGAAGATTCTTGGTAAAAGACCACGTGGTAATGAATATCGTAATATCACCGAGAAGGTGAGGATACTCGTTTGTTTGCTTAATTAATGCGTGTCTCCCAAGAAAACATGTTGTTCAATCTTTTGTCATTTTGATTTCAAAATGCAGAGGAGACGCACTAATATAAATACCAGAATTGAGACCCTGAAGGAGTTGACACGTTGTAATGGAAAGGTTCACACCAACTTTTGCCTCTATTTTTTTTCATATAATTGATAAATACAAATTAATACATGTGTTTACCTATACTAATTAAAATATGTTTATATACATAGTATAAGCAGAAATTTCTTGTCCCATTTATGTTTGAAAACTTAAAACATATATATGTCTTTAACTTGTAAGAACAAACGCTACTGAAAAAACAAATTTAGGTCTGATATATGTGACTATGTTACTAATACAACTTAATTTTGTTATTCGCATGAACCTGTAGAAAGGCTTAGTCACAAGCCTTGAGTCTATTATCGATAGCATACGGGAGATGAAGCTTTATGTAGAAGTAAGTAATCTAAATTGTCACCTTGTTGTTATATCAAGACATGCATGATGCATGCATATTTAGGGTTTAATCTAGGTTTTCCGGTTTTAAAAATAAAATTAATTAAAAAAATGAATTTAGTGTGTAATGGTTTTATACGGTTAATTTCTTTTCCATTTTAATTAATTTACAATAAGAATTATGTTTCGTTTGTATTCAATTCAAAAAAAAAATCTTTTTGTATTAGAAAATATAACATTCTTAACCAAAATAAAATTTCTGCTTTTATTGTAAAGAAAATTAAATGATGTGTAGGCTTAGTTCAATTTAATATTTATCATGTGTATATTCTTTACAAAAAAAAACTGTATGGTCAATTATGTAAATGTCATATTTTTACATGCTGGATTAGACAAAAGCAAAAAAACGATTTCTCCGTGACCAAAAAAAAAAAGAATGTAAAACGATTTCTCATTACTAAACTCAAAATTTAACAATGCAGACTTATTGCATACCTCCCATGATGCCAATGGGCATGGGGATGGATTTTCAGAATCCATGGATGTACCCTTACGTCCCTCCACACTTCATGATGTACCCTTATTATAATCGCTTTGCACACGGAGAAACTAGCGGCTACGGCAACCAAATTGTACCAGTTACCACCACTAAGGTTAAAAAAAATTTCTTCTTCATGTCTTATATTTATGTGATTGTTAAGTTGTTGCTTTATTTATTAATTTATTCTTTTTTTGAAAAAGAAAATTTTACCGGGAGTCAACAATCAACCAGAGACGTCAAAGCCTATGTAAGACAAGAGTACCGGTTCATGTATTAGTATCAAATAAGACCGGCCGGCTCTCTCAAGTTCTTCAAGAATGTGGTTTGTTGTTTAATATATAATCAGAGTTGTTCTCCAAAGTTGTTTGTGAAACTAGTACTGTTGTGGCTTGCTATGTTGTCGTTCGTCGCAGTGTGTACTCCTGTAGTAACTTCATATATTCTTTATCGTAAACTTATAGATATGTTGGTTGTTATATATGCAACGTTGTCGTTTTTAATTCATGTGCGCAACATCATATATATTTGATTCACATTGATCACCAAGAAGAAATTATCTATATTATGAAACTAAAGATTAGTTGTTCCGAACACAAACGAAAAGTGTGTTAAAATATAATATTTATATGTAAAACAAAATAAAATATATTGTAAATATATCTATATTTTTTTAAACCTTGTAATAAGAATAATTGAAATAAGTGATTTTATTATCTTGTTAACGTTTTTTAGCAAAATATAACTATGCATCAATATTTAAATATTAGATTTTCGATCCGTGTTTTGAGCACGTATACAAAAATTAAAAATCGGTTTATGAAAAAAGGTTGATAAAATAAATTAATTCAGATATGAATTAAGTTTGATTAAATAACTAAGGTTATATATAAATTCTGGTAGTGAAATAATAATTAAAATATTAAGTAAACATTATGGTCACAAGTAACTATAAACTTTATTTTTTAATTTTGAACTCAAACTTCTACATATATTATATTTTTGGATGGATTTTTTATAAATATTACAGAAAATCTCAATACATTAAATGCTTTTTTATTTTCAATTTTTGAGCAAAAATGTAGTTATTAATGTTATTGATTCTTTTCAGAAAATATTTAATATATTAAATTGAATGATACTGGAAAGATGTTGTCACCGCATTCAATATAGCAATACAAAGAACAGTATCAATTCAAAGAACATTTTTTTCCAAATCGTTCATATGATAACATTTCTATTTTCCAAATCGCTCATATGATGGCATCTTGGCAAATATAATTATGTTCATGATGATTTTTTTCATCGATTTCTTCTAATTTTACAAATAATATATACTCTGTGATATTTTAAGAAGATGGTTGTGGTCTATTTAAGAAGTAACGAAAGTAGTTCTTTTTAAGAACAATAAAAGATACAAATAACGTAAATTAAAATACAACATCTAGAAAAAAATTTTGTCTGCCGAAGGAGCATAAAAGCTTGCGATGCATCACTTAAGAAGCGTCCCTTCACATTGAAGTAACCAGACGACGTTCTTATGATTTTGGATAATGATGGTGAAGCTATTCGAGAGATTTTGGTGGCTTAAAAATATCTATGAGTATTAAAGTGGCATGCAACTCGACGAATATATACTAAAATACGCTCTAGATATATAAACATATCAGAAGCTATCATGTTTAATGTTAACTCGGTCAATTGTTTCTTGACTATAATCATTTTCTTGCCCTTGCATGTCTTGCCCTTGCATGTTGTTGATAGACAGAAAGTTTATCTCGTTATCAACAAAAATAAAAAAAGTTATTAAATATGGAAATATGTCATCATTTTTGTTCGAGCATATACTAGATGTACAGTTCTCTTTTCTTTTTATGTTCTGGTCTCATCTTTATGTATCTTAATTAATTAAACTAAACTGTATGGCATATTATTCATCAAGTTCCCTAGCTATAATAGCTATATGATTGTATATTTACATTGAATAAATTAAAAAAATACATTTATTACAACTAAATATGTTCTTCGTTTTTTAATCAATTTATAACAACCATATATAGCTAGCTTATGAAAAAGGAAAAAAAAAACACTAAAAATTAAGGATTGCCGTTCATGAACAAGAACGACACTATTTGTTACCCTGTCGTTTTCAAATTGCTGCTTAGAATTTCAAGAAAGAGTGAGAAAACATATGGAAGAAAACAACAAGAAATAAATGTCTTCTTCTGTCTCGTCGATGTGTATAAATATTGAACACAAAACCATATTAGAATATAATAAACGGAAGAGTAAATAATATTTTAGAGATAACCATAGGACGAAGCAAAGTCATATGTTTCCTTCCCGCTCAATTGATGCAACTTTCAAAAGCAGCTTCTGATATCTCTCTTCCTATATATATATATATATATATATATATATATATATAGCTTTTGGCTTCACAAGCTTCAAGTTCAGTCTCAACTTTTCACTCTTTCAAAAACTTAGAAAAATCTTAATGTAATAGATCATCAATGGAGAGAAACAACCGCAAGGAGGGTACTCATGAAGAAGAACTATTTTCGTTGTCTGATATGGTTTATGCTTTGTATTCTGAAGATCATAATGAATTAAACCCTTTGCAAGAAATATTTAGTGCTAGTTCAAGGCCTAAGGATGTTACCAAGAACAGTGATCATGAGAAACTCGACGAGGAGATAGACGAGGAGAGTAACCGTACGGCTAAACGGTCACGTGCCATGGATTATCGTGTAATGGTGGAAAAGGTGAAGATGATCTTTTCTTCTCTTACGTGCTTCCCAAGCTAAATTATGTTTTATTTATTTGCTTTCTAAACTATGCAGAAAAGACGACAGGTTATTAGAGATAAAGTAGATATATTGCAGGCGATGACGCCTAATCCCGCAAAGGTTAATTATTATTTCATATATATACATGCATACATATTAAGAGTCGAATACAATATCAAGTTTGATATATCGAGTTTCTTGTGTGTTTATCTACAGTCGGACCTTGCAGGGAAGCTTCAAAACATCATTGATTACATTAAAAGTTTGAAACATCAAGTAGATGTAAGCTATCCCATTATTATTATGAGTGTCCACTAAGTATGAATTTAAACACAAGTCTTATGTGTTATGTGGTCTAGATTATGACTATGGCATACTCAGCAACTCCGGTTTACACGTCACCATTTTATGGAGCTCAACCACCATGTATGTCTCCATGGGGCTATTATACGCCAGGGATCCCAATGATGCCTCAGCATAATATACCCTATATCCCACAATATGATCAGGTTGATTCAATTCCAACTTCAATTTTATAACTTTATCTGGCTCAACAGATTCTTAATTCTGCCATCAATCTACATCATAGGTACATAACATGGCGCCGCTTGATCAAACTAAACCTTAATATAACCTTTAGCTTTGTGGCGTTCTATGATCATGGGGATGTGAACTCGATTTTCTTTTTTATATATATAGAATGTGTCGTTGTAAACTAAGATATGTACATAGATACATAGATATATATGTAGTTTCAAAATAAAGGGTTTAGTTGATGCCCACAACTGTGAAAACACTTGTTCCTCTGTTATGGTTGAGCATGGCTCCTCTGTTATGTTCTGTTTTGCTCAACCTTTTTCGTTCCCGTATGTAAGTTAAATAAACATGAATATATAAGCCTACGTGTGGTTGCACGGTTGTATTGTATTACTACTACAACTCTAGATCCGATTTAACTATTGGTAAGCTCTCCGCATGGACCACTTGATCACTTACATTTTGGCTCATGTGGTTTAATCCGTGGTGGACTAGCGGATAACTCTTTAACCAATTGGTAAGCTCACTATGTGATTAGTCAGGACACTTTAGTTCAAGAATACTCAACGCTAAAAACAAGAACACAATATTCTTTTTATCTTGAACTATCGAAAGCTAATTAGATCAATACATTGTTAAATTCAAGAAGGAGAAAACATTCATAGGCTCCACATTTACTTTAACTTTTTATTAAAGCAAGAAGCCAATATGGTTAATCTTCATATATTACTAAAGTGAACAAAAACAGCCTCTCGTTCAACCTCCACAACCACCACCACAGGCAGCAGCGCACGCGGAACCATTGACGTCTTCGGTAGTGTGAGGTTTAGAAGCTCCGTCGCTACATGAGAAAATCACGGTGGCAATGACGGAGAAAGCCACAAATGCTGCCCAAAGGTAGAGTAAGATAACGGCGCTATCGTCGTTACGAGCCGCGAGTCCTCCTCTCACCATAGTTTATGTACATCGCTCTCTGACAATGGTTGGCTAGCTAGTTGATAAAGAGAGTTGTAATTGGCATATTTTAAAATGAGTGGTTTTGCGTTTTCGAGTCAGAAGTCACCAAGAAAAAAAGACGCGACAACTCTTTCTTACACTGCCCTTTGGTTTAACTCTAGGGTCACACTAGTTTACCAACTGTTTGTGCGACAATTCGTCATATCTCACCACTTAGTTTGTCTTAATTTTTCTTTTACAAAATTCTTATTGTTAATCCAAAGAGGGAGTTCGTAAAATGGTTATTAAGTAGAACAAAAAAAAAAAAGTGGCACTATCAATGACATAATTACAGAGATGGCTTTCTAGATGTATGGATATACTAAATTATAATTTAGAGACCGCTTTCTAGGACTCAAAAAATTGATTTGGAATCAATTAGATGTCAACTCGTTTAACAAAACTCAAAAGAGAATTGGTAGTCTGGAGAGAAAGTACCAAGAGGTATATAGGAGAATTGATAAAATCATCGTTCACATACACTTGGTAAAAAGAGAAAAATTAGAGAAATAAAAAAAGTAAAGTAATTGTCTCCTTCCAAAACAGTAACTGAAATTTTTTTATTTTTTTTTTGAAAAAAATAACAAATTTCTTAAAATGCTTTTGGAACTGAAAGAATTTCCAGTTAAATATTAGGTTGTATAACTAATATACTAACCAGTTGGAAATTGAAAACTATTCAGTAGCGAGACAAGGGTAATAGATAAGTCTCGACGAGTGTAGAAACCAAATCAAGCTTCGTTGCAGCCTTGCAGGATGAAAAAATATTATTCTTATCAGATAACTATTCATTGCATGAGAAATATTTCAAGGACTTCGAACAACTCAATCACGCTCAAAAAAAATTTAAATATCATAGATAGATATACTATAACAAAAAGAAAAAGAATAATAAAAACAGAGAAAAACAAAATTTAGAGAGAGGGGGGGGGGGAAGATAATTTTAAAAAAATAAAAACATTAAAAAGCTGGGGCCTATTTATACAGCTAAAATATTTTGCTGGCCTTAAGCCCAAGCATCATTTTACTCGGTATAGGATCGGCCCTGATAATATAGCATAGAGTATGACCGAGTAAAATGTAATTTTGTTTACAAACATTGATAAAGAAATTGGATTTTAAAGAAGAATAGATAAATGGTTCATCATCTGTATTTAATGTGATTTATAGAGTTTTGATCAACAAAATATTTGAGATCATGAACTATTAAGAACGAAATTATAATGAACTACACACATTGAATTTTGGATTCTTGGATTCCTGATGAACATTCATGATTACAAAGTATAATTTTTTATTAATATGTAACAACATATACAGATTCAGATGATTGATATACATAAAATTTACATAGTCTTCCTACTTTTAGTTTGAGCTTTAGGTATCTTGTTAATGACTTTGGAGTTGAACTTGTTAAGGAGCTTCTTCATGTCCCTCCCGCTTTTACCTGCTGCGTAAGTCAGTTCTTCTTCGTATTGCTCATACAACATCGGTATTGTCTCCAAACCCACAAATACTTAAGCAAAACACCACACACAAAAAAAAAGATATTTTGTAATTAAACTTGAAAAGAAAGGCAATTACTAAAAAGAGAAAGATTTGTAAAATGTTTGTCTTAAAAATTCGATAAAATCATTAGTCTCACCAATGTATAACAGAGTTAAAGAGCTGAAATAGTTTCCAACCACTGATAATATCCATAGTGAAACAACGGCCTGAAATAGAATGAAACACAAGACTTAAAATTTAAACAATCTTGGGGTGAAATTAATAAGTATATAAAGTTAAACTGTGTTGGTTTATTGATTTACCATAAAAAGGAGTCTGAAGTCTTTGCCACTTGAGATGTCATACAAATTGATGATGAACCAGTTTATCTTGGTGAACAAGAATCTCCAAGTAGATTCCGAAATCTTTAGATCATTGATACTCGGAGGTTTTCTGCGGAAAATGGCGTTTTGTGAGAGCTTAAATGGTTGATTCATAAAGAAGTGTCAAGTAGTGTGAATGTTAATTATTTTACCTCTGGATTAGTTGTGAGGAGCCAATGTAAGACCAAATGAGGAAGATGAAAATGGAGATCAAGAGGATCTGGCAGATGAAAGTTATGAAAGGATACTCAACCACTTCGAACAAGAACCATATCAATGTGAATACCGCCAAGATTGTTCCTGATTCTTTCTTGTTCTTCCAGAATATTATATCAGCAACTACAATATTCCAAGGCAAAATCATTCAAGAAAAGGAAAATTAAAGAACATAAATAAATGTGAAAGATAAAGAAAAAAATGTATGTTACAGCGTCCTCCTCCTAGATTGTGGTACAAAGATCTTCGTCTTCTCGATGAAGAAGCTCTATGTTCATCCATGTGTCCATAAACCACCATAATTGTTTTTGTAAGAAATGTAGCCTTTTTGTGAGCTGAGCTCTATGATTCAAGGTTTATTATATAGTTCTCCGAGGATGAGACATGTTTTGTTCTTGGATTCATAAAGAAGAAAGCAATTTGAGAAAAGGGAAAGGTATGGCTTTAGCATATTGCAAAAACTCACCCATTCATTATTATATGAATAAATTATATTTTCATATCTTGTTAAGATTTGTTCTTAACTTGAGCTAATGATCAAAAATGTATTCCAAAAAGTTGTCAACATTTTTGATCATAGCTCTTGGTAAACCCTTTCCCATGCAAGTATATTCCAAGTTGATGATGCTAAGAATGTTCGGAGTGTAATCATTGGGCCTCTTCATGGCCCATTTCGTTATTAACCCATATTTTTTTTCTTGTTTAAGTCCAGATCTAGTGTGGGATAAGGGTTGGTCCATGGTCAATTCGGACCAGACCAGGATGGCAGGCCTGACCCTGACTTTTTATGAGGACACGGATCGAGCCAGACGGCGCCAGTTCACGGGATTATACCAGATGAAAACATCTATAGTTGATGTCAAGCGGGAAGCTACGATGATGATTGAGAGCCAATCCAAATTTCTCATTAGACATACATAAGCCAACATTACAATCTTACATCTGAGAACACAAGTTTATATGAACAATTAACAAACAACTATTTTATAGTTTACCCTGTCTTTATAGCATAGCCATCATAAGACCACACAGAAACTGGTTTAGACCTTGTTGATGTCGGGGTTCTGTTGCTTTGGAGCCTCTGCAGGACTAGTCATACCAATGCTAATGCCATCGTTCTGATGCTTCTCCCATCCACCTGTGTCAGCCTTGGAATGAGCCAAGTAGTAAAGAATGGTTGCAATCAAAGACATGAGAGTGAAAGCAGCTCCAGCAGCAAAGACCCCAACGGGTAAGACAGCACACGAAAGCTCTTTCCCTTTGTAGATGCCTTCACTTTTAGTGTGGTATGCGTTCCTGGCTGATCCAGCCAACAAGCAAGCCTCAGCACCTAGAAAGCTTACCCTGAAGTTGCACAATACGAATGCGTAAGAAGAAACTACTCAAATATAGAGATGAACTAACTAGTCATTATTGTTGTAAGACAGTTCTTTTCTTATAGAATCCACAGTTTGGTAAGATCACAAATTGTGTACAGCCAATCCGATATCTTGGAGCAAGTACACACAGGATATTCAATTGCAACGATGAACAAGCCTACCACTATCATTGTCTTGGGATAGAGATATCCATAACTCACAAGTAAGAGTCAAGGACATAAAAGTTATGAACTTAAAGTTTGCAACAAAGTGACTTTAAAATTATGATCACATCACCAAACTTCAATACTACTGATCTGGAAATGTATACTTTCAACTTCACAATACCAAAAAGAGTTGGAAAAAACTTTCCTTTTTCACTTCAATTTTGAAACCCACAAATATAAACAATCAATCACAAATCCTCTTTACTCAAAAGAGGAAAATTAGTTCAATTTCACTCAAACTCAAGAGCCCTAATCATAAATTTCAAATCTTGGTTACCAAATAACACCTAAATCCACTTAAATGTCAAATCTTGAAGCACAAAAATTTCAGTTAGAGAGGGAAAGGATTAAACTTTACCAAGAGACAACGAAGAAGACAATAGCCCAGACAGTGTAAGAAGTACCAGTAACAAGACCCTTTCCAAAACAGAGACACTTGGTAACGCCATTAACCAACGTCTGGCTAACAAGAAGCAACCCAAACGCCGACATACCGTACACCGTCGCCGCCTCAGTTCCGTACATACAAAATGTCTTCTCATCGTACTGGTCCGGAACCGCCACAGCCTTCAAAACAAGAAAGATCGATAAAGCAACACAAATCGGTAAATAAAAAAGAAGACAAAATTAGTAAGACAGGGAGAGATCAAATGGGTACGGTGCTACGGCGACGCTCGGCGCCGAAAGCGAAGACGAAAGCAAGGAGGTGAAGAGCAGTGACGACGGCGAGAATCGAAACGGAAACCGCCATTGATTTTAGTTCTCTGCTTCTTCTTCTTCTTCTTCTTCTTCTTCTCTCTTATTAATCCGTCTTTACTCTTTTGTCTTTATCTTTAGAGTGCTTTGGTCAAGTGAAGAGACGTTAAAGTGTCCTTATAACACGATATTTGTTTTTTCTTTTATTTTTTGGATTTTTGAACACTAATATATATGACTTAAATGTCAAAGTGTCTACATCTTAATAATTTCTAGTTTCTTTGTTTTTTCAATATGGTTTACAAATGTTTTGTGGAGAAAATTTTGGGAGAGATTTGAGAGTAGAGAGATAAGTAGTAATTAAAATCTATCGAAAGACCATTTGATGAGTTATTGATATTGGATTTGTCATAGTTAGAGTTAAGAAAATATTATTTTTCATGAGAATATGGGTTTGATTGTCGGTAAAAATATAAACTTGGCGGCTAAAATTTATATAAGATCTGAATTATACGCATTCCCTTCTACTTTAATAAAGTACAATAATTTTTGCAAGATTTGAAGAAGTAATGACATAGTGCAACAAAATAAAGGTAGACAAAATGAAGGAGTAATAACTTTGCTATTTGGAATGCAACAAAATAACAAAAACTTGAATTGTAAAAACATTTTTAACGTACGTACAAAAATGTGAAATTTGATATTAAAGACATGCATTTAAAAGAACAATCAAGTTGAAAATTTAAGATAAAATGAGTCATTATTAATAAACCATCTGTTTTTTTATGGTATTTCAAAACCAAAGACTTCCTCGCAATGATGAAATGAGTCATTATTAATATAAAGTAATTTGATTATATAAAGTTATAGTATTCAGGGGCTTTCAATTTATTTATATGGAAACGTTTCAAAATCATATGTTTACAGATAAAGTAAAATTTGTTTTATTATAATCTTATGTTCTACATAGAATATGAGTTATACTTGCTAAATTATTCGCATACGTACGATTTATCCCATGGAAAACAATCAAACATTTTGAAAGACATTAGGTCATCAATAGTGATCATCTAACGTACTTTAAGACCATATCATTAATTACAAAAACAAAAAGGTGTAGCTCAAAATTTTGTTCACCAATTATTTTTGGGGTTTTCATTTTGAACTTAATAAAAATCAATACACTAACAAGAGCTGTGTCTTTTCTGGTAATAACACGTCAGCTTTTTCAAGCTTCCTCCATCTGACACATCAGCAAAAACAACTATCCAATCAAAACATTTTAATTAATACACATAAGCTAGATTTATTGTGATGAGCTACAGATTCATTGTGATGGGCTACAGATTTTAAGGTATGAGTTTACTTTGTAAAATGCAAAAATAATTAGAAGGGCTACAGATTTTAAAGTATGAGCTTACTTTGTAAAATGCAAAAATAATTAGATAATTATGATGGCTAAGATCTATTGTGATGGACTACATATTTTAAAGTATAGACTTACTTTGTAAAATGCAAAAATAATTAGAAGGGCTACAAATTTTAAAGTATGAACTTACTTTGTAAAATACAAAAATAATTACAAAAATAACACTAGAAAGATGACATCTCAATTAAAACATGTGATCAATAAAAATATAATAATTAATACACATCATACTCAAATTTGACATATTAGTTTTTTACCTTTACTAAAATTTCATATATTTGTAATAGCTAGATTTGAGGTTAATTTAATATTTTAAAAATAATAATATAGTGTATTTATTAAAAGAACCAATTAATTTTAGTACAATTTAAACTAAGTCATATATAAATTCATACAATATAAGTGATTAATTTAATTTAGTTAGAGTTGAAATCTATTTGATGTTTAAAAAAATAATATAGTGTACTCAATTTAACTATCCGGTTATTTTTACTACAAACCGAACCAAGGATATACAATTTCTTTTTAAAAAATAAAAATAAATCATATATACAATTTAAACATTAAATCAATAAAATATTTGAAAATAATTATTAAAAAAAATATTATTAGAAAATATACGCAATATAGAGCGGATTTTTATCTTCTTTTGAAAATCTATCTCAAAACATAAATCTATTGAAACACTCTAAAATACTAATTTGAGCTGAAATCAACATCTCAATCTCTTACATGCAAATATTAAAGTTCAAAATTCTCCGATGTGAGATTATTGGTGAGAAGCAATATTTCAACAAATTCAAAACACCATAGGATACTCTTTGGAAACGAATCGAATATGTTTTTTGGAAAGACCAAAAACATATAGCAAAGATAGAAAAGACAACGACTCAGAGATCACACAATTAGATTGTTGTACGTAAGAGTCGAAGATTTTGTAATGACCGGCAATTGTCTCCGAGCTACAATTGGATCCAATATGTGAGTTAATTATGTGAATCAAAACTTTGTTAGAATTTTATTTCATTGAAATTTTTTGGAATCTGCTCACCAAAGTTGTTGTAAAAAAGATTCAAGCTTTTTTGTTGGAACGGTTGATAAGAGAGTCAAAATAAATATGGAGATATTGTTTCTTGAAATATTGTAGGAGTAAAATATAATAATATTTGACTGTAGATTGAACTAACGATGTTGTTGTAAGAAAGACCAATGATTCAGAGTTTGTTGATCTTAAAAAAAAATATTATTTTGGTAAATTTTTAATGAAGTTATTGTTAGAGAATCATTGAAATATGATTATGGTATTTAGGGAAAACAATTTCACAGATGATTCCGATTAAGCAGATGAAAATATTTTTAGGTGACTTAAGCTTAAGGGAAGAAGAAAAAAAGAGACTGAGTTTAGAACGAATAAATTTACAGAGATATTGAGAAGAGAGAGTAGGAGATACAAGAGAGGTAAAAGCATTGAAAAATAATTCAAAAGAGACTTTAACCAGAAAAAATACTCATGGAGATTTTTTGATTAGAAAAATAATAATTTGTAGTGTATTTGTTTACGTATTTGTTTATGTATTTTTTTAAAAACAAAAAAAAATATTTTTTAGTAAAACAAAATATATTAATTTATTAAATACAAAATAAATAATATGAATAAAGTCCCGGCGCGTAGCGCGGGTATATACCTAGTATTCTTAAAATTCTTTCATATCTTGTTATACTTTAAACATTTAGAAAGAATAAAGATTAAGAAAATTTTAGTTATATATTGTTGGAATTTACATTAATTATATAATGTTCATAGAAATTGTTATATATAATTTATATATATGCACCATAATATATAAATTGTTAGTGTCAAGCATTAGCTAACCTCTTTATATATTATATAAAGTTTTAAAATCATTTATATCAAATTAGATACATTTTCTGACCATATAGGCATTAATTAACATAATAATATATGTTCTTATATTTCTTCGTTTCTCTATATTTTTGTAAAACTTTATGTTTTTGGTTTTACTACTGTTGATAAAAGTTTACTAATGAAATTATATTTTATATTTATTTTTAGAACATAATATATATATATATATATATATATATCAATATATGTAGAATAAATCATGTTAATTTACTATACCCAGTCAAAAAAAAATTATAGGTTTACGGTAAACCGTTTACCACTGAGCAAAACTGTATTGAATTTACCATTAGGTACTATAGTTATTTGAACACTTTAATATATAATTGAAAAAAATTAAGATTTATATAAATATCTGGAAACAAAATGAGTTTTTCTCTTGGGATAAAAAAAATAGTTTTCTCATTTTAGGGATAATATGATGTCGTCGTAATAATGCTTGATGACAAATATGATGCTGTGTTAATGTTCATATGATCAATATTTTAATATTTAAATTCACATAAAATATTATTTTTTGACAAAAAGAATATAGTTAAACACTACAAGATAATACTATTGATAGTTTATCATAAATTATGAATTATTTTTGTTTTTCTTTGGATAATATTAGATATTTTAATAATTGATCATAGGTTTTACTATAATTGAATATAATGGAAATACTAACTTCGGTCAAAGTAGAAGCATTTGACTAGTTTATAATGTGGAAATTAATGAATAGATAAAATTTAACGAAAATAGAATCTTAAAGAAGAGATCCTGACTTCTCCAGCTAGTTCAAACTTCCCCGATTAGTAACGGTTGACAAACAAAAAAAGAATCTTAAAATGAATAACTTTTGGAATATCCAACATTATTGTATATGACCAACGTCGTATGTATATATATATATATATAGTATATATATATATATGTATGTATGTATGATAGGAGTTTACATTATACAAAAACAAAAGAAAAATATGATGTTAATGAACTTATTTTATTTTGTTGTTCCCCTTGACCACTAAGAAAACATACACATAGTATATGTCGTGCATTTTTATTCATTACATCGTCAATTTAGTCCATAAACTCACGATCATTATCAAAATTACCTTCTTATCATCTCTTAATTTGGTTCACAATATCTATATCATAATATTCGTGACATAATATTATGGAATTACCTTGTCAACCTAATTAAATACATATAAAGAGAATGATCGTGACCTTTCATAATAATATGTGGGGACGAGTATGTTGAATTATGTAAAGCAGAATCATGGTCGAGATAATAATATCCAAAATACCTCACATTAGAACTTTGATAATGATCTGAGTGCATAAATTGGATTGAAAAAATCATAAATAAATATGCGTGATAGATAAAATAAGCAATACAATTCTTTGAACTCTTAAGTACAATATTTATTGAAAATTTTGAAAATATAAATCGAGACGTAAATTAATATTTGGAAACAAAAGATATTTTTCATTTAAGAGATAATATGATTTTCATGTTAATGCTTGTATGAAAAATATGATGTCTTGTTGATGTATAATATTTGTTGACATAAAAAGATTCTAACACTAATAGTTATATTGATAATTAATTATAACTTTGGAAGTAAACTATTATCAATTTTTATAATATCTTCCTTTTAAATCTATGATCACTATTAGGACGTTTTCTACTTGGTCATAGATTTTATTAGAACTGAATTTAATAGGTCAAAGTAAAAGTATTTAAGTACATTAATTATAATGTGAAAATTAATGACTGAAAAATAATAACGAAAATGGAAACTCAAACCAAATGGTACTAATAAAAATTTGAATAGCTTTTAGAATCTCATACATTATTGTTTATGATATGAATATGCATTTTCGAAAGAAAAAAAAGTTATGTTTATACTTTTAGTTTTGTTGTTCTCACTTTCTTCACCATGTCATGAATCATCTTTATTCATCACCTAGTTTATCCAATCCATGCAGTCACGATAAACATCAATATTATCTCCTCCCTCCATATCATCTCTTTTATTCACAGCTTCTACATAATGTTTTTCACATGATTCCATCGTACCATGTTGCTGGCTTGTCGACCCTAAATTCATAGCAGTAGAGTGATTATGGCCCTCCATAGCAATGTGAGGGGATGAGTCCATCGATATTCTCTCAGAATAACTATTGTCTTCCAACCAAGAGGGCATATCCTTCTCATTGACGTAATTGTCAAAATATATCAAATCTTCAATCGGAACATCAAGACCTTTATCATAAGGAACATAGTTCATCTCTTTCATATTGGTTTCAAGAATGGTCATATTGGTTTTGGGAGAGATTTCATAAGGTATTTCACTAGAAACAAAATCCACATGGTTTGTATTAGTTTCCTCTTGAGGAACAATACTTCCTCCAAAAAAACTCATGTCCATCTGGCTTATATCCACTTCAGCTGGAATCATATTTTCAGAAATAACATAACCTTCTCCTGAAGAAACCCAATCCATCTGGTTTGTATTTTTTTCAGAAAAATTTATGTTCATATCAGTTTCAGGAGGAACATAATTTTCTGCTGAAGGAACCCAATCCACATGGTTCATATTAGTTCCACGATCACTATGGTTTCCAAGAGATGGAACCCAATTCATCTGGTCTATATTGGTTATAAAAGGGTTCATGGTATTGTTTGGAAGTAAGTCAGCAAAAGAATCTGGTATAGAAGTAAAATCTAAATCTATTTGGTTTACATCAGTTTCAAGGACAGATCTAGGTGGGTGAAGTGTATTAGGATCATACTGCGGAATGGACTCCATCTGAAATGTGCATGAGTTTAATGCACCAACATTTGATGGTAAACCAGAAAGGATAGGAAGGTTTTCACTACCAAAGCCAGTTGAAACTAGACCACTATGGTTAGCATTGTGGCTAGAAAGAGTATTGTAAGTTGGGTTGTTACCTATGGTTGAAGGAACATAATCAACATTCATGGATGACTTGTTAAATACGATACCAGAATGTAAATGATTGCTCAGATCCAATTCTCCATCTAGATGAGACTTTGTCGTATTTTTCTTTCTCTCAACAATAGGTGTTTTAAATACAACTGCATATAAAAATAATGTTAATTAATGACACAAAATGATAGGATCGTGAAAGTATATATATTAAAGAATACTTTACATTGAGTGATGGATGATGATGACGACAATGATGAAGATGAAGATTTTTTCTTTCTCAAAAAATTCCACAAAGAGTTACTTGCAATTAGATTCTTCGTTAAGTCGGATGCTATGAAAGGATATTTGTAGTCCGAAGGGTATTCAAATGTTTTATCTGTCGATTTCAATTCATATCTCGGCAATGCATCACTTATCCGATCAATTTGAGCTTTGTATTTCTGAAAATTTATAGAATAACAATTAAATGTTATAACAAGACGATCAAAATATCATATGTTAAAAAAAAGTATTTAAACATTATATATATATATATATATATATATATATATATGAACCTGAAGGTGGCTGGCGACTTGGCGATGAGTTAAGTTTGGGTCATTCATAATCCTCAATATGGACATGGGACGAAACTCTGCAAGATAAAACAATGTAAGAAACTGATAAAAATAAAAATAAAAACGAATTGGTCAAAATGTGAAAAATAAAATTTTACCATTTTCACCCAAGATGGAGATAGCAGCTAAAAACTTTATATGACGCTCATTAGTCCATATACTCTTACGTCTTCCAACATTATTATTATCTACTTTCTTCGATTCCTTTCTCTTATTGTCAATCTCAATAGGACAACTTGGTTTAATTTTCCATTCAACATTTGTTATACTTTTCCTTTTTAGGTATGTTTCAGAAGTTGTGATCAAAGTGTCGATGAAAGGTCGTCCTCTTCCTAACAAAGAAGCTTGACTTGTTCTCTGCCTCTTAAGACTCACCCTGAAAGCTTCAATCTGATCTATACCTTTGTCCATAACATTTTCTTGGTTTCTAGTCATGTTGATTTCCTCTAAACCTTGACTCTTTCTAGATAACACGTGTTGCCACATGTTTTCGATGTCGTTTTCAGAAATTGGCTTATCAAGAGAAAAGCATGCTCCCTTTGTCAAAAGATCAGATGGTTTCTTGGTCTTTGTCTCTGGATTGATCACTTTCATATATATAGAGAAAACAAATGTTAATTAGTGGAAGAAGAATATGGTATTGGAAACAATAAACAAAAGAGAAATGTTTGAACATGGACATACATATGAGAGGAATGTTTTTTTGAAGCAAAGCATGGAGAAAGGAATGTGAGTCTATGTGAGGCATTTCGATGTTGGCTATGACAAGTCCGATGTCCTTCTTTTGTTTCTCAATCATCGATAGAGCCTTACTTGCCACATCCACGCTCATCACTAGTACATTAATTTTTATATAAGATATTTATAAAATTTCAAAAAATTGTTGAAAACATATAATCATTTTTTTCTCTATTAGATTTTTTATTCATTAAAAATCAAAAAGCGAATATAATATTGAACGCACGTATTAGTTAAAATGATCAGTCTGTAATTACATAATAATTAATTTTATAATAATTTGGAGGTATTTTTTTTTAGGTAGCAGCGAATATCTAGAAATCTTAAAATGCGACAAACTCAAGATGGTTTTTCATGATAACAACATACATGTAAAACACTTTATCGTCCGTCATAAACCAGACTACAACTTTTGATAATAAAAAAAAACATTATATGTGATTAAATCATGGAGATCTAAGACCAAGTAGCCTCAAATATATATTTTTTGTAACAAAAATTATGATTTATTCATTTATATATGATTTGAGACTTTTTTGAAAATTAGTTTATAGATCTTCATCAATACAATGCAAAACCACAAGATCTAGAGATTAAGAATTGTAATCATCACGAAAATTTTCAACAAATGGTAAAATTTAACATAAGAATTGCAAAAAAAAAAAAAAAAAAAAATTTAGAACAATTGATATGTAAACGAAAAATAATCAACACTAGTATAAATGATGAAAATAAAATAATTGAGGATTGGTTGTTTCCTTACCTCTTTTTGAAATTTGTTCAAGCATTGAGGTGAGAGACGCGACTGATGCAGTGTCATGGTCGATTAGCAAGATGAAACTATCATCAACACATTGAGGAGCTATGCTTTCGGCCATTTTCTCTGAATTATTTTACAAGAATTATATGATTTGAGGTTTGAGAAAATGATGAATTGAAGGAAAGAGATTCATGGTCATATATAAAAAAACAGATATAAATAGTGGACCCAACTAGGTCATACATTTTGACCACATGATGTATTTTTTAATGTATAAAATGTCTATTATGTCTAAAATTTATAGTTTTGATTTTATAAAATCTTATTTTAACGGTCATTTTTTCGTTTTTGACCCCAAAAAAAACGGTTATTTTTTCGTAATCAAAATGACAAGATTTAAAAAAAAAAGAAATATATAAAATTAAAATAATTTTTAGTAATATTATAAATCATTTGACTATAGTTTAAAAAGTTACGATATTTGTCAATTAAGAAAAAAATCATATATAATTTGTCATAAAATCATTTACAAATTTGGACTCACAAATTTTAACAGTCGTCTGTTTCTAATACTCTATTTCAAAAAATATTCATTAATTAATAAAAAAATTTAAAAAAAAAGAATTACTTTTATATACGAAAAAATGTTGTAACAATACACTCATTTCTTTTCTATTTTTTTTTTTGTGTACAAAAGATATTGATATGTTTTATAATTCCAACATTACCATATTTCTATAGTTTTATTAAAAATGTGGTGACTGGTGAGAAACATGTGTCTGGTCAAACTTATTACATTAATAGACTTCCTTACTTAATTTTTTTTTTTGGAACCCAAACAATTTCCGAATTAGGACCAAGGTACTCTCTTTGTTTCAATTTATAGTATATGTTTTAGAAAAAAAAATTATTCCATTTTATTTGATTTGCACAAATTATATACATAACTTATATAAATTTAATAGTTTATGACAATTTAAATTCTGCAATATTATTTTTTATTGATTAAATTTTTATAAATAAGAAAATATTTATTATTTTTTAATATGTGCGCTTTTAGCTAAAATATATATAATGGAATAGAGAGAGTATAACTTTTTATGTATAATTTGAAATATAAGCAAACCGTGCAAAATAAAAATATGAGTATGTGCTTTCAGAAAATATTAGTAGTTAATTTTTTGATGAACACCCATTATTGGATTACCATAATATATTAGCATAAATTGTTAAATTGTACGAAAATAAATTTCAAAATTTCACATTTAAAACTATACTTTCACTTGATCACTTAGAAGTTTATGGAAATTTAACATATGGGGCCTTTTTAAATTTTCTTTTCTCCAAATCTAAAATATATACTCCCTATGTATCTAATTTATCCAAGATTGAGAAGATAAAAAAAAAAAATTAAAACATAGATTGAAGTTTTTTGTGCATTTTTTATTAGTTAATGATGATGAATTGTAAACTTCAAAAACAATAATTGAATACTATTGGACCTTTTGTCCACTCTATCCTTTGAATGAATTGAAACAAAAGTCGCACGTGCATAGATTTTTTTTTTTGAATTCTTCTCTCTACAGTACTTTTGTTTTTGGAAACAATAAAGTTATGGGTTTGTACTTTGTACCAGTGTAAGTGTTTCATCATGCATGAACAACTCAATGAATAAAAGAGGTGTACTTGTTTTCTTTCTATATACGAAGTGCGTGATCATAAATACAAGCGTCACAAGGGGTAAAATTCTGAACATGTCATAAATGGTATTTCTCACTTCTTCTCCTCTAGTTTCCTGCCAGCTTCTGCAAACTCCACCATCTTGACGCTTGTTCCCAAGAAGCCTGGTTCTTCTTTTGTTGCGGACTATAGGCCCATTTCATGTTGCACCACCCTCTATAAAGTAATCTCCAAGCTACTGGTTGCCAGACTCAAGCCACTTCTCCCAGAATTTATCCTGAAAAACCAAACTGCTTTCATTAAAGGAAGATTACTTGTTGAAAACTCTCTTTTAGCAACAGAGTTAATACAAGGCTATCACAGAAACAAAGGCCCCAAGAGAATTACACTAAAGGTGGATATAGCTAAAGCATTTGATACATTGCGCTGGGAATATATCATATCCTCTCTAAGGGGTTTAGAAGTTCCAGAAGCTTTCCTCCTATGGTTGATTCCGTGTCTTACTACTACCTCTTTTTCTGTTGGGTTTAATGGCCACTTACATGGATATTTCAAAGGTAGTATGGGATTGCGACAAGGAGATCCTCTATCTACTCTCCTCTTTGTCATTGCCATGAATGGGCTATCTCTGATGCTTGACAATGCTGCTGCCATGGGGACTTTCAATTACCACGACAAATGTAAAGATCCAAAAATGACTCACCTTTGCTTTGCAGATGACCTACTAATCTTCATGGAAGGATCCTCCAAGTCCATCCAGTCTGTTCTTCGTGTTCTGAAGGAGTTTGAGCTAGTTTCTGGCCTGGCCATAAGTGTCGATAAATCCTGCTTCTACTCCTGTGGTTTATCAGATCAAGAAATCTCTTTGATCAGTCTTGAAAGTGGTCTGCAGAAAGGGTCTATTCCCTTCTGCTATCTTGGTTTACCCCTTACATCTAAGAAACTCTCAATTCTAGACTGTGCCCCCTTCATCCAAAAAATTAAAGGGAGGCTCTCAAACTGGGCTGCCAAGACGCTTTCCCTAGCAGGCAGACTCCAGTTAATCAATTCAGTTATTGCAGGATTAACAAACTTCTGGTCTACAGCGTTTATCCTTCCTAAGAGATGTATTAAAATCATAAACTCCCTATGTGGTGCTTTTCTATGGAAAGGATCTACTGACAGTAACCGCTCAGCAAAGGTATCTTGGGATTTAGTCACAAAAACTAGAGAAGAAGGTGGGCTCAATATCAGAAACTTAACTCGGTGGAATCAGGCATCTGCCCTCAAGCTTATTTGGATGTTGTTCTTCAAAGCAGATTCAATCTGGGTGGCCTGGGTCATTCAACAGGTTCTCCATGGGAATGTATCCCTCTTCTGGTCCCTAAAAGAAAAGCAGAGTCATTCCTGGCTTATCAACAAGCTAATTCGTCTAAGAGACCAAATTTACCCTTGGATCAGAGTAAATGTTGGTGATGGGAAATCTACAAATTTTTGGCTAGATAATTGGTCACCATTTGGTAAGCTGTTGAATTACCTAGGATCTAATGCTCCTCAAAGGCTTGGGATCTCGACTGACACTCTCTTGTCAGACCTATGGAGAAACAATGGTTGGGAACTCCCTCCTGCTCGGAGTGAAGGTGAGGTTCTCCTTCACGCCAACCTCTCAACCCTCTCACTCTTACACCATAACGACTCTCATGAGTGGTGGATAAACGACCATTGGAAAGCGCGAACCAATTTGGGTACTATTTACTCTGCTCTGGCTGTCCCAATTGAAGAGATCCCCTGGCATACACTGATCTGGTTCTCAGGTAGTATCCCTAAGCACCGATTAACTGCTTGGCTTTTTGCTCTAAATAGGAACCCAACCCGTGATCGGCTTTTAGCTTGGGGTCTTGCAGTAGATCCAATTTGTCTCCTCTGTCGGCATAGCCGCGAGTCCCGTGACCACCTATTCTTTGACTGTGATTACTCGTGGATTGTGTGGTCCTCAATATCAAGCCGTAGCAGTCACTCCCCCTCACGCCTTTGGGCAGACCAAGTACAATCCCTCCTTGCTATCCCAAGAACTAACAAGAAGCGAAAGCTAACCCTATTGTCCTGGCAAGCAACCATCTTTCACCTCTGGCTAGAGAGGAACTCACGCCTTCATAGAAATTCCTACAAATCTCCGGAACTGCTAGTCTCCTCTGTTGATCTTCTGGTTCGTAACAGAATAGCAAGTACTCGCCATCAAAACACAAGATCTGCCTCTTCTCTTCTCCAACTATGGTTCTCAACGTTACCCTAGTATCGATCTCGATCCCCTTTCTTCTATCTCTTGAAGCTAGCGATTGATTGAAGACGATCAATGTTTCGGTTGAGCTTTCCATCTCCCCAACCGTCTGGTTCGATTTCAACCACTAAAATGGATTTGGTTCATTCTCGATTCTTTTATTCCTCTGTTTCAAGTTGAGTTTTTTAACTAATTGGGTTGTTTTATGGGCTTCCATATTGAGTTGCAAAACTTGGGCTATGTAATATTTTATATTCTCATGCTTTTAATAGAAAACTTTTTAACAAAAAAAATAATAATAATAATTTACCTGTGCATTGATAACTTAGACAATTAAGGAGTATTTGTGTTTTCGTCAATTGCTAACGTTTGAAACCATAAGCATCTGACCGCAACTAGCCACGTCTATCGTTATTGGCGACGAAAAATCTGTAACTAAAGCTATCGGGAGAACATGCCTAGAATTCTGTGCTTCTGGTAAAAGTATATAGGATGATTTTCATTTACATCGAATATCGAAAACCTCACATTTAGAAATTTACAAAATCCCTACATACATTCACAACGTTGATCTTTCTTAAATCGGCATGAATTAAGCCCTCGTTCAAATAATTTGTAGTACCTCCCTGTTTTGTACAAATTGGTAAAAGTATAACAACATATATGGCCAAAATTCTCTGTAGTACCAAACGACTCCTTTTATAGCTACTTGATTTCACCACATTTGAACAACCGATGATATATACTTTCCTTCGGTTTTATAAGTCTCAGAATAAACGAGAAAAAAATATCAAACAACAACTACTAAACTCCAAGTGTTTCCTGGACGCTCTTACCGTCTTACGTGTATGCAACACTATTTACTTTTTTTGCTATTTACCAATCGTTTCAATAGCTATCAATATCATCATCTGTGGATTATTATTATGTATATATGAGTTTCAGACCTTTTTCGTTTTACCTTGGGGTCATGTAAGCAGCTTGAAGGATGACTTGGGTTTGAAACCAGCAGCCACGATCTTCTCCTGCTCGGATAGTGAGTGGCGGAAGTGGCAACGGTGACCATACGGACAGATATCACCAGCAAGAACCATTCTGCAAACCTCAGTCTTGTATCGGGGATGACGGATCACTGGACGGAGTTCCTTAATGCCGTGAGCGAATTGGCAGTGGTCACCATATGGGCATGTCCCTGTCTCTTGCCATTTGTTGCACAGCTCTGTCTTTGTCATCCCTTGATTGTATACCTCCACTTCTATTTCCTCCTCCTGATCTTCTTTCTTCCCTCCTCCTCGCACATACACCTTTTGCTGCAATTCATTCATTCATATATCCACCATTACTCTATACACCTATAACTTTAGAGAAAGCAGAAGGCTAGAGGACAGGTCATATATGCAGCTCATATTCAACAGTCTATAGTGTCCTAATGGTTACCTACTTCCCAAAACACTAAACCAAAATCGACTCTACTTAAAACCTCCTCTCAAATATACTTTTTTCCTGCATTTCATTCATTCATCCACCAATACTCTTTTTACATCTATAGTTCAAAGAAAGCAGAGTGATAAATACTTTTCCCTGCATTTCATTCATTCATCACCATTAATGGTTACTTAAAACATATAAAGTTCAGACTTCAGAGAAAGCAAACAGCATTAAGACAGTCATTCTTTATTTTCTTTGTTCTGCTCAAGAATCTAAATCCAAACTTTAGTTGAATGAGTGTTTGTAAATAATGTTGCTTCTCAACAGAAAAACCTTTTACCTACACCACCAAATGTACAAACGTTACAAGCAGAACAGCCACTTGTTGTTACCAACACTGGTTTTCTATTTCTCACATTATATATTCATTTCATTCATCACCATTACTCTTACATCTATCGTTCAGACTTCAGAGAAAGCAAACAGCATCAAGACAATTCTTCTTTTGTATCTTTCTCCTGCGCAAGAATCTAAAACTACACTTAAGTTCTCAACACAAAAACCTTTACCTACAAATGTTAACCAACACCACCAAATGTACAAATGTTACACGCAGAACAGCCAACTGTTATCAACACTGATTGTAATCACATATGCAAGTCAGGTTCAACAGTCAATATTCTCAATCATTACCCTAATTCCCAAAACACTAAACCAAATTGTTACTATAATTGTAATCAAGAAAACAAAGAAGAAATAGATAATTACCGTCGTACTGAGTTGACCACCACAAGTCCCAGTCTTAGGTATGGTTCCACGAGATTTGCCACATTGAGCAGCCCCACCAGCTCCTTGGCTCGCCTTAGAGTAACCGCTAGATCTCACAGAGATGCTCTTTGGGAGCGAAGAACGGTTCAGATCCTCATTCTCCATAACACTCGTCGGACTCTCATCACTAACGTCATCTCGCTTAACCGTACGGTTCTGATTCTCCACATCATCGGCGTCATTACCTCCGATCGAAAGATTGCTAAGCATCCGCAGCGGAACCCTATCGTAATCGAGTCGGCTCTGGATGGAAGATCTGATGAGACTGTTAAGCTCTGTCTTAAGGTGACGATTCATCGATCGGAGTTCAGTGTTCTCTAGACGAAGCGCTTCTGCTTCCAGCGAAGCCTCATGGAGACGCGTGTAACACAACGCCTCTCGATTCACCATATCTTGACGCTGCTGCATGATGTTGCGAGTCGACTTGTAGAGCTGATCAGAGAAGAGAGACGACGAAACGACTCCGCCACAGGACGAATCTCCTTGGGACTTCTTGATTCCGACGACATCGGCGGAGCTTCCGCTGTAGGTAAACGGCGCGATTTCGTTTTCCATTTTCCCTGTGAAATTTCCGGCAGTTCTGTTACACAATCGCCACAAAGAAATCGAAATTTATGAATCGCGAAGAACCAATATGAAATTTCTTCAAGCAAATGATGATCGGAAGTTCAAAATCCGTTCAAAATCAAGATAATCAGATCTAGTTTCCGAGAAAATCAGATCTAGTTACCGGGAAAGATAATCTCATCTATAGATTCACAATGGATTCGAAATATTCAAACGATAGATTCAAGAATCGGAGACGAAATTGACAAGTAAAAGCGATCGAAAAAATAACCTGGAGTAGAGAGAAACTGCCGGGAAAATGAGAGAAACTGCCGAGAAAATGTAGAGGAACGACCGAGAAAATTTTCTTGGCTAGAGAGAGAGATTTCAAGTTAGAGAGAGAAAGTAACTCAAGAGAAGAAGCTACAGAGTATTTATACAGGCTTGGATTCGCATCGCCTCTTTGGAGGGAAACTATGAGAGGATTTAATCATTTAAAATAATTAAAAATAAAATTATGTGGTTGTTACGGTTAACAGAAAAAAACAAACCAGTCTTCTTCAAGTCTTTTAAGCTTTAATAATTACGTTTATGCCACTCTATATTTGAAGCATGTGTAAAAAATCTATATTAAAATGATATTTTGATGTAGATGAGTTAATAGGAGTGTTTTGTTTTTTGACAAAAGAAAAATATAAGGAAGATACTAGTAACATGGCCCAATTGTGGTTAGAGAATCATTTGTTTCAACTAATTGCTTGATTTTGAAGATTATTTTGAAGGGGTAAGATTGGTCTTTTCTTACAAAACTTGCAAGATAGTGGAACTTAAGCAAAAAAAGTGTTTTGCTTATTTATCACAACTTTAACTAACACCTTTTTAATGGGTCTTGTCAAGATTCATCAAAACAATAATACCAATTATGATTATGGTAACACACAAGTTTTCCTATTTACACTGTTCCTTTCTCATCATTGTCAATGTCATCGTTTGTTAAGTAACCCTTTGTGATTTATCATTACTCATAAAAAGTCAATTCTGGTGAATTTGGTGTAAACTTGTCTGTGATTACAAATTGGATGTTGAAGCAAAATTAATCAACTGAGTGATCAGTTTCAGATGCACAGTTACATGCAAGAAACTGAGTCATGTAAAATAGATGAAGTGGTAGATTAGTGTCTTATGTACAAAAGGCATGGTGCAATTAATCCAGTAGCTATGCGTTGTACCGAGTTTTTCTTGGGACCATCCATACTAAGCTTAGTTCTCCTCCCTGAATCCAGAGCATGCAAATTACAGTATGAAAAGTTAAGATACACTCTTTTGTATGGCTATAAATGGGAAATAATTAAGAACATCTATATTAAGACTTACGCTCGAGCCCTCTTCTTCTCCCTGAGCCTAGAGATGGCCTTTTGACGTGCATTGTTAGAGAGAGGGGAACAAAATGAGATAACTTGCTCTGAGTGATTGTGAGGGTAATCTGTTTCGCTACTTGAGAATAATGAGATAGATGATGAAGCTGGTTTAGGTGCAAATATGGAATTATTGAATGAAGAGGAAAATGTCTCCATCTGAACACATCAAAGGTAATGAGATCTTAGGTTATGACAAGAAAATATAAAATGGTTATGGAAGATTTCAAACCTCGATTGATTTGTCTAAGGAAGAAACAAAGAACATGTTGTTACTGTCTGCAGTCAGCTCTGGATCAGTTCCAAATTGCTCTTCAAAGTTTCTGAAAGTGAGATCAATGTCAGGTATATGGAAGTCATCATCATCGCAAACAGTCTCTTCACAAACTCCAATGTCTTGCAGATTTTGATGCCACAACTGCAGAAACAGAGCTAATCTCATGTAACTAATGGTTCCACAAAGACTATGTAATTTATGATACTTAAACACCAAACCTGATTGTAACTAATGGTTCCACAAAGACTATGTAATGTATGATATTTAAACACCAAACCTGATTGTTCCTATTATATGGGCTTTTGCATTCCCAAAAGGAATCACCAAGTGTAGAAGACGAGGACAAGTGTGAAAAGTCAACAATCAGCTCTTTTCCGGTCTGCGGAAGATCAATTAACCGTTCTTCAGATCTCTTAGGAAGCTCCAATGGAAATGGATCAGCTCGTTCTGACAAAGACAAATCATCATTCTCTTTCTTGAGCTGAAGTTTCTCCAATTCAAGAATCTGTTCCAAGACAAAACCAGCTTCTCTTTGAACCTGAAGCCATCAAAATCATCGGTAAATCATCTACAAAGCTAAATATATATATACGAAACAACTAAGACTCTCCCTATGTATCAAGGCAGATATCGAGTTCAACCATCTTGTGGGTTCCTTTTTGGCCACTCTAGACACGTTAAATGACAAGAATAGTCTACTTTTCGACCCGAGAACTAGCCTTGTTTATCAAGAAAAGTATATATATATATATATATTACATACAAAACAAGCATCAAACCTTGTTCATTTCGAATCGTCCCTTAGGTTTAACCATTCGAAAAAATTCCTCTAACGAAACATCATCCATAACTCGAAAACCCCACATAACTGCGAAATCTTTAGCACGAGGACACCCCGTGTAACACCTCACATCCCTTATATAATGCTCAGAAGAGACACCACCATGGAGCTTATCATTACATCCATGACAAAGAAACATTTTGTGGTCAAGGCATCGAACAACACAAGGCTGGTTCTTACAAGAATCACATAAAACCGTGCGTAAATGTCGTCCAGATAGTGAATTAGCTGAATGAACCTTTGCATCACATGTTAAACAAAGATTTGCTGCATCGGCTATACAATAAACAACTGCTTTACTATATGCTTTACAAAACTCGCAAACTCTTTCCATATTCTCCAATTATTACTAGGGATTGTCCATAGCATATAAAGAGATTCGTCCCTGTTTCATAAAAAAAAAAAAAAATCTAATTAGTTTTATAACAATCAGAGATCACAGATCGAACAAAATAAAGTAATAGAAAGAGAAGAAAAGCTTTTACCGACGAGAGAGAACTAAAAAAAATCAGAGATTGGTGACAAAAGCTTCTTTCTGTTTTAGGAGTTTCTTCCTATCTGATAAATTCGTCGGTTCGGTTTTTTATTTTTTTGTTAGGATGACGTGGCAAAGCCACGTAGACATTTAGGTGGGACTTGCGTTATCCGTATGCACGTGAGATATGGGGAAGCCACGGACGTATCGAAGCTTCTCTCTCGACCCATTATCTCTAAGCTTACCTTTTCCTAACCAATAAATGCCAGCCACATGTCGTACCCAACCCCGGACCAAACAAAACTACAAATATCAGTTTCAAACTAAACTTTTACTAAATTATAGATACGCTTTTTAGAAAAATATGTTAATTCTTGAAATTCTGCTGTATTTTTTTTATTTTATTAATGACAAATGAGATATCTTTTTATCAAAAAATTATATTATAGTGATAAAACGATTTTTAACTAAAATAAAAATTTAATGATTCCATAACGATTCCAACCAAACTAAAGTTCAGTTGGGTTTTCACTTTTCAGATTGGATTTCTTTGGTTATGTTATGATCAAAATGGTACAGCTCCTAAATAAAATGCTGAAACTCCTAAATAAAATAATTCCGATAAAATGAGAAAGGTCACTGATACAAGAGCAGTGTTAGCAGAGATCCCTTCCATGCCCATGTTGATGTACAAAACTCTGGCTTTCGCAAAAGTTGAACGGATTGACATTCTAGATTTGGCAGACAGAAGCAACATGCAGGTGGTTTCAATCAGACCAAGTCTTATTAGTGCCTGACTGAATCCAATCAAAGATAATGAGCATCATCGTATCGCAATAAGACCCCAAAACAAAAATGAGGACTTCATCAGTTACCTGTTTGTCAACTTTTTTTGGTGTGTACTTCGATCATATCATGATCTTCCATCTCAAGTTCAGAAGGAGTGGTAGATGGATCAATCTTATCACCGTCAAAAATAAATACAAGATTTTGCGGGTCAAGCTTAACTTTATCTGTATACATTTTGAAAACTCGCTCAAACTTCTCATCCTACAAGAAAACGGGAACAAATCCACATCAGTATACAAAGGCATCTCATAATTTACACGTTGTTTAGGACAGGAACTCAATCACTCTTAACAGATGAATACAAATATTACTTCAGAAACCAACCAAAGGAAAGACAGATAGTTTTTTTTTTCTGAAGACAGCTCAAATAAGCTTCTAAGATCCAGAGACACTTCTCAAATACTCAACCCCTTTCAATGATCCCTTCAATCCCCAATCTATACTCATGCTTTCCTAGGAAGCTCATATAATATCTAGCTATCTGGATGTCAGCGAGGTTGACATAACAGCTAACTCTTATGTCTACTTATCCCACATACAAACTTTGGCTAGCAAGCTTTATTTTGATGGAAGGTTGGGCAGTGAGCTGCAAGCAGCGAAAAAACTTACCGCATATACTCGGTATTGCTTCTTTCCATCTTTGTCCTGAATTGTAATGACAGTCTTGGCCCTGTCATTCGTAGGCGCTGGTGGTGCCTCATCAGCAGCCTCTGAAGGTGGATTGAGTGATAGTTCAATTTCCCTTTTAGCAGACTCCTCAACTTCCTGCATCACATCTACTACAGTTTTTGTGAATGACATGAGCTCCATCTTCTTCGACCTACATTAAATATTTCAAATTAGGAATATGGAATCGAAGTATAACAATAAGACTCTTAAGGGATAACAAAATAAAAGTAGAAGGAAATGACATTACACTCAACGAAATCATATCGACCGAGTGCATTAACAAATACTAAGATAGAATTAGCAAACCAAAGTTAACGCTTTATGGGAAATTTAAATCAACCAAGAGCTATAGAATTTGGAAACAAAAAAGCCTGTAGCTTCTGATAGCAACGTGGGAAGCCTAGAGATGAGAAATACTCTGACATACAAAACTACCTCAATGCTTTAATTGTTGAATCTTCAACAGACTCTTTATATCTGTCGAAGATAACCTTTGGCGGTGGAGGCAACCAATCGTCATCGGCCGTCACTTCAACCACTTTCACATCATCATCTAACTTTTTAACCTACATAAAAGTAAATCGATAGGTTTCAAAAACCAAAAGAAAGATCTGAATTACTCAGCCAAAAGGTAAACGTATATTCCCAGCCATAAAACAATCAAAGATTCCGAGAGGGATGATGATATTGATGGGTTCAGACTCCGAATTTTCAGGAACGGAATCAAACCGTTCCTCCTTTGGTCTTGAGTCGTTGATTAAGAAATCAGTAACCAAAAACTTAAAAGAAACACAAACAGAACTAAGAACACACCCGAAAGTGAATCAAATAACACACTTTAAGCTCTTCACAATCCCCAAGGCTCTCAACAACCCAGTACCAAAATTCCCTAATCTGTTCACCGTCCCCATTGTGGATTAAAGCAATCACAAAGAGCTCACTCAACCAAAATCATATAGATCAATTCTTACTGTTTGAGAAGTTTTTGCTCTCTTCGGAACTGGCGTCTCGGAGGCATCATCATCATCATCATCTACACGTTTCAAGCGAGACAAAGCAATTAAGAAAGAACTCATCTTTAGTACTCTCGCCGCTCAGTCATCAAATTAAAAGAACTGAAACTCACCATCAATACAAACAAAATTCGCTGGCTGAACACGATGATAATCAAAAAGTGGCTCTAGGTCTTCTCCTTCACCTCCCTGATCACTCTCAGTAATACAAATTCAGAGATACAGGAATCAACAAAAACTCACAAAAGAAAATTAGGGTATTGAAAATTAAGATCTCTAAAACCCAGGAATTCTCACCATTGTATCAAATTTGAATCTGCTTCGTCTCTTGATTTAGAAACCCTAGATAAATTGGGATAGGTTTTGTGATTGGAAGAGATAGGTTTTTAGCTTTACGAACTCTTTAGTGATTTTGAATTTTGAGATGGAGAGACATCGGCGACTTGATATACGCGCGTGGGGTTAGGAACACATCATGGGGTTTTCTACTCTTTTTGGGCCTGCATATTGGGCCGAGTTTCAGTGGTTGAAGAATCACCGACGTTGTTCCAGGATTTGATATTGGTTTGATTGGGTGAGCTATATACTGTATATGTATAATTGGGGAATTTGTCATTTAATACTTTTTGTATTGTTTTTTTAATCGTGATCTTTTTTGGAGCTTTTGTTTTCTTCAAATCAAGATTATTCCCAAAAAGCTGTTTAGACATATGTTTAGGAAGTAATGGAAATATATGGTTTGTGTAACGACAAGGGCATCTGAGAAGAGCAACATGAAGTATTGGTTTGGAGCTCTATTTTGTGGGACTCCCATTTTGTGAGTCTAAACTCTATCAATTAAAATATTTAAGTAAAAGTATTTTTAAAATAAATAAATAGTATTGTAAACTTCAAAAGTAAATAAAATATCTAAAAATGTTCAGTTAAAAATTAATTGAATTTAATACAAATATTATATTAAAATTAAAATTTATAATTGTACTAAAGGGTCTCTGATTTTATTTGGTATGTGGTTCAAATATTCTCAAGACCGGCTCTGGTAATGAGTAACATATGTATATGTTAAGTATAGTCTCCAGATAATTAAAAGGTAAATTATAGAAATTAGGAGCACTTTCTGATTTTATATTATTTCAGCATATCTTGTTCGTCAATTTTGAGAATGACGAAAAGATGATTGAGTACATGGAAACAAATGAGAAGAGTGAAAAAATCATATTTAACGAGTACCACAATATATGTGAAATTCAAGTGACTAAACATACTATAACGATATCTTATTTCAACAAACTCCTAAATATACTAGGGAAGTCCTTACGCGTTGCATGAGTTTAAACAAATGTAGTAAATAATACAACACTATATAAATAATATATCAAAATGATTGATCTATGTAGATGTCGTTTGAGCATTCCGCATAAGTAAAACAATTTTATAATTTACAACATATATCATGTTTCTATTTTCTCCATATACTAAAGTAAATAATGATAATTACATTATTATTTAATTATTTAAAAATAATATAGTTTAATAGTTTTTGTATTTTGGGATCGTCTTCTAATAATTATATTTCTATCAATATTTCACAAAGTTATTACAACTTATTATATATTTCAAAACTAATTAACACTTCTATAAAAATGAATTTGATGAAATTCTAATGATGAAATTACACGAATAAATAAAAAAATATTCTAAATTTTGGTTGAGTTATCTTAGAAGAAGTGGAGAAACTCATATAGATCGTCCAATAAAAAAGTCTTACCTTGCTTTTCACATTACATTGAAAGCATAAGATGGGAAAATAGAGAAGTGATCTTACATTTGTCATTGACTCTATACTCCTAACTACAACAGTTATATATAAGAAAAAATCTTCTTTACTATATAAGATTGTGATGCCATTTAAATTAGTCTAGTTATATTTGTTTTGTTGATATATAGTTATATTTAGTTAATGAAATTAAATAAGACATACGAAAAAAATTATTATTTTTAGGGGGTAAACATTAATTAATTTAAATTAATTAATATATATATTACACTAAAGAAGTGATCTTACATTCGTCATTGATTTTATGTTCCCAACTACATCACATATATAAAAGAGAGAAAATCAACTTGAAAAGAAAAAATAAATTAATATATATAGCACTATAAAGAAGTAATTTTACATTCGTGAGATGTTATATGCTCCAACTAAATCACTTATATAAAAGTAAAAAATAAACCTAAAGAGGAAAAAATTGAAATTTGCATTGTAATAATTATCTACAGTTATTAGGGGTTATATGCTCGTACTACATCACTTATATAGAAAAGGAAATCAACGTGAAAAGAAAAACAATTTGAAATTTTTCTAATTAATTAATTAGTTATTGCAAATTGTATTAATGAGTTAAGTTATGGTCAATCAAGAGAAATTATTATCTTTGTAAATATTTTTTGTTATATATGTTTCTTTTAGGAATGAGAATATCAAAAACTAAAATAGAGAAATAATTAAAATGAAGGATGATCACTTGTCTTTGTATATTGTATATGTTTTTTTTATGATGGAGAATATCGAGTGGTATAATAGAGTAATATTGAAAAGACACATTTTAAAAAATTATTGTCAATTATGTTGTTAATTGATTAAGTTATTGTCAATTGTAATAATTGTTTTAAAAATGTATAATTAAACAGAAATTATTGTTCTTATATATGTTTTTTAGAAATGAGAATATGAAAAGGTAATCGCTTATATAGAAGAGGAACAAACTTGAAAAGAAGAACAATTTGAAATTTTTCTAATTAATTAATTATGTTATTGCAAATTATATTAATGAGTTAAGTTATGGTCAATTAAGAGAAATTATTATCTTGGTATATTTTTTTTGTTATATATGTTTCTTTTTAAGAATGAGAATATCAAAAAGTAAAATAGAGAAATAATTAAAATGAAGGATGATATTGTATATTATTGATTTTTTTTGTAATATTATCAAATTGTAATAATTGATTTTAAATGTGTAATTCATAGAAATTATGTTTTATATATGTTTCTTTTAGAAATGAGAACATGAAAAGGTAAAATAGAAGAAATAGTTAAAATGAAGGTTAAATGAAGGATGACACGTGTCAGCTTGTGGTTAAGCGAACTTTACTTTAATTATATAAGATTGTCAAATTGTAATAATTGATTTTAAATGTGTAATTAATAGAAATTATTGTTTTTATATACGTTTATTTTAGAAATGAGAATATGTAAAGGGTACAAAAGAGAAATTATGTTTATTTTAAGGGATTAATGCAAAAAAACCCACCAACTAATTTTTTTTTTCAAGAAAACTCACCACCTGAATAAAATGCAAATCAAACCTCCGAACTCTATTGTCACCCGCAATATAAGCCACCCGTGTAATGTCGACGTGTCTTAGATGAAACACGTCGTTTTGAGCACAAAAACGACAAACACTCTAAAAAACGCTGCGTTTTCTTCTTTCTTTTACTTACTCGATTTCTTCTCCTTACCCCCGCAAATCGAATTAAAAACAGAAAATCAATTTGGTCGATTTCTTCGTGAATTGGGGATTTCTCATGGATGCTCGAATCCTTAATTTTCGTGGTTTCTACTGTAAATCCGAGAGGCGATGAGGTTTATTTTCTGTTCTTTCTCCATTTTTTCTACGATTGGGATCAAAGGTTGCTAGCACTCTGCATTTTAATGATCTAGCCTTTGATATAGCTTCTGGGAAAGAGGCGAAAACAGAGCGGTTCATGTCGGAAGGAAGAGGATAAACGAGGGTTTAACTGAGTGAGATCAGATGAAAATGAGAGTTAAATGTTCAAAAGAGAGTTAAATGGACAAACATTACTTAAGGTTCAAGAAGACATTAAACAAACATTACTTAAGATTCAAAGAGACATTAAGGTTCAAAAGAGAGAAACAAACATTAACTAAGGTTCAAAAGAGACATAAATGTTCAATTCTCATGGTTGAGAAGATCCTCGAGCACTTGAACCATATTCACCAATAACCTTCCATTGGATTCTTCCGTGGTCTCCCACGCTTTTTTTTTGGAGGTGCAGACGAGAGCTTGGTAGGTCTTCATATTCCTCATCATTTGGAACAGGTTGGGAAGATGATCCAACATCAGCATCACTCCATGCCTTCCAACCTAATGACTTTGCAGCAGGTTGAGAAGAAGAGCCTTCTATTGGATGCTTGCGCGGTCTCCCTGGTGGCTTTCTTTGGAGGCTTTGGAGCTGGATTATTCTTACAGTTGGTTCTGTTGTGTCCTTCTTGACCACAAATGCGACAGTGCTGCACAACCCAATCCAAGAAAAAATCAACAAGCGTAAAATTAATCAAAAATAATATACCAAGCCATTGATCCTCGAGTTGTACATTTTGATTCCTGTTTTCGAAGTTTACAGGTTTTGGTTCTCCTTTTCTCTCTTTTTCTCTTTTTACCTGGAGGCTACAAGGAGGCTGCTTATAAGGAGGTGGTTTTACCTTCTCTTCTGTTGTACCTTCCACAGATTCATACCATTCACTGGTTTCAAGGGATTAAGGTAACATCTCTGCACTTCTCTCTCTTAATCCATCATATATCAAGGACTTGGGGTTTTGGTCTCTACTCTTTTCTAGCCTAAGAGCAGAAACAATGTGGCAACAGGGGATTCCACTGATCAGATATAATCTTACAACTACAACAAACCTCATTCTTCAGATGTACTATGTAGCTATCATTGAAATAGCCGACTTCATACTTCCCAAGACCACAAGGTAAAGGCGACAATATTTGGCTAAGTTAATTTGCTGATCAAGTAGAGCAGAAGCCCTAGGCGTGTAATCTCCTTTGCCTTTTTCTGCTTCTAACCTTTTTCTTCTCATTACAAGACCATCACACCCCTCCTTATCGACTCTAGCATCAGAACAATAGGTTTTGTCCTTGCAGTCCTTATTGCAGCATTAAAAAGACTCTCCTAGGTTATTCTCAACAGAATCGCACTTGGCATATTCCGAGAAATAAGCCCTGAAAACCAAAAAATGTTTAAGTCATAAAATAATTCAAGTAATAGTACAAGTAAGAGTACTAGATGAGAACTGACCTAGTCCATGGAGAGAAGACATCTAACTTCAAATCAGTATGAGCAGCAGGGTCATATTCCTTCAATTTCTTTGATCTTCCTTTCAAATTCTAGAGGATAGTACGCCTTTGCAGCAGCCCAAAACATATCCTCTAGGTCATTCCCACTGTGTCTTTTCTCTTCCATTGAGTAAATATGCCTAGCACACATTCTATGTTCTGCATATGGGAGAACAACTTTAACAGCTGCAACCAAACCCTTGCACTGATCACTAGCCATAGTCAATCCATTACCTAGACCTAAGCCTAGATCATCGACTAAATGTTCCATAAACCATATCCAATTTTGCTTATTCTCGACATCAACTATAGCCCAAGCTACTGGAAACATTTGATCATTCGGATCTCGTCACAAGCTACTAGCAACATCCATTCATCCTCCATTTCAAGAGAGTCCCATCAACATGAATGATTTCCTACAAGCTGACCTCCACCCATCTTTTAAAAGCTTCAAAACAAACATAAAATCTGTAAAACCTTGTTTCTCTTACCTCACATTCAACACTTGACCCTTTATTAGATCTTTTCAACTCATAAACATAGTCATGTAGCCTTGCGAATTGTTCTGCTTGTTCCTCATCAAATTTCTTCAAAACTCTGAGTCTGTCCTCTCACAAATACTCCATGACACATTGATGTTCTTGCTTAGTAGTTTTTTCTTGCAATTGCTTTTCGAAATATGTCGGATTCAACATGAACTCTTCAATGAATAGCTCAGCTATTCTAGCATTGGTGAGCAAAGAAACTTTACCTTGCCAAGTAGCAGTCATGCCTCTTGTGCAATGCTCTGACAAAACATGAGTTGAGCTCTGTTTATTGTAGCAGATATTCTCCAAGGACATGCTCCATCTGAGCAAATTGCAACAACACGCTTACTATCGGTCTTGTGGTACCTGATGTCCCTCCTATTTGTTAAAGCATACTTAAGCCACGCAGACTTGAAGCTCATGATGGACTTATACTCTTGTCCAAGAAAAAATTACGGTATTTGCTCTCATCCACCTCTACTCTTTCTTGCAAAGACGTCGTCGTCATCCTCTTCCTGATAATCTATTCAACATTTCACATCGGCTTCTTGCTCAAACTCAGGCAAGATCAGAATCTAACGCTCCACCACCTTCCCCATCACCTTCCCATCACCTTCTACATCACCTTCCTCATCACCATCATCATCAAGATAATGACCTCACATAAACGCATACTTATATCTGATCATCTTCTCGAACCACGAAAGAGAGTTTAAAGCACCAGCTCCGATGCCATAACTGCCACCGCTTTCCTATAATGCCGCATCGTCATCAAGGTCTTCTCTCTTCTCTGGAGATTTCTGGTGGAAACCATGAAACCTTCCGCATATTTTTGTCATACCCGATGCATTTCCACCACTACACAGTGAATCGTACTGATGCTAAACCCTTCCCAACATGCTACCAGCGTCATATGGCTCTCCACCAAGATACGCGTCTCCACACCAGTAACCACCAGCATGATAAAACAAATCGAACACTGAAGATCGAAACACAAGTCAAAAAACCCAGAAATTAAAGCAAGTAAGAACCAAGAAAAATAATGGAGGTAGTGTCGAATCAAAGCCGAATAGAACAAATAATGGGACAGAGTAGATGGAAACACAAATCCAAACTGAAAACCCATAATGAGCAAGTCAAAACAAACAAAAAATAAGCAAATCAAAACTCAAGATATAGCAACCATTGATTCCCAATCGTAGGAAAAAATGGAGAAAGAACAGAATATAAACCTCATCGTCTCTCGGATTTACAGTAGAAATCCCCAATTCACGAAGAAATCGAGCATCCACATGAGAAAATCCCCAATTCACGAAGAAATCGACCAAATGATTTTGTCTGTTTTAATTTCGATTTTGTCGGGGGTAAGGGAGAAGAAATCGAGTAAGTAAAAAAAAGAAAGAAAGCAGCGTTTTCTTAGAGGTTTGTCGTTTTTGTGCTCAAAACGACGTGTTTCATCTAAGACACGTCGACAATACAACGAGTAGCTTATATTGCGGGTACAATAGAGTTCGGAGGTTTGATTTGCATTTTATTCAGGTGGTGAGTTTTCTTGAAAAAAAAAATTAGTTGGTGGGTTTTTTGCATTAATCCCTTATTTTAAATGTGTAATTAATAGAAATTATGTTTCTTATATATTTTTCTTTAGAAATGAGAATATGAAAAGGTAAAATAGAGAAATAGTTGAAATGAAGGTACAATGAAGATGACACGTGTCAAAAAAGTACAATAAGAGAAATAGTTAAATGAAGGTTAAAATAAGGATGACAGTGTCATCTTGTGGTTAAAACTTACCTTACTTTGTTATATAAGATTAAAATGAAGGATGATCACTTGTCTTTGTATATGCTTTTTTATGATGGAGAATATCGATGTATAATAGAAGTAATATTGAAAAGACACATTTTAAAAAATTACTGTCAATTATGTTGTTAATTGGTTAGTTATTGTCAAATTTATAATAATTATTTTTAAATGTGTAATTTACAAGAAATTATTTTCTTATATATGTTTCTTTTAGAAATGAGAATATGAAAAGGTAATCGCGCTTATATAGAAGAGGACATCAACTTGAAAAGAAGAACAATTTGAAATTTTTCTAATTAATTAATTAGTTATTGCAAATTATATTAATGAGTTAAATTATGGTCAAATTAAAACAAATTATTATCTTGTATATGTTTTTTGTTATATATTTGTTTTTAAGAATGAAGATGATCAAAAAGTAAAATAGAGAAATAATTAAAATAAAAGATGACAAATTTAATAATTGATTTCTTTTGTATATTTTTTTTGTTAACATTATTGTCAAATTGTAATAATTGATTTTGAATGTGTAATTAACAGATATTATGTTTTCTTATATAGTTTATTTTAGAAATGGAATATTAAAGTACAAATAGAGAAATAGTTAAAATGAAAAGTTAAAAGAAGGTATGACACGTGTCCAGCTTGTGGTTAAACCGAACCTTACTTTATTATATAGATTGTGAAATTGTAATAATTTATTTAATGTGTAATTATTAGAAATTATTGTTCTTATATATGTTTTTTTAGAAATGAGAATATGAAAGGACAATAGAGAAATGTATAAAATGAAGGTTAAATAAAGTTGATTGTCAGAGTTTTTACGCTCTTGCACATCAATTAAAACCCGATGTGCGAAACTACTCAAATCATAAGGGTATGTCATTGAAGCACTTAGGGTATCGAATCCACATGGACTAAGATTACACACCAAAGAAACGAGAAACAAACTAAGCTAGAGCAAAACGTTTTTATTAGTTTTTTTATCGAAATGTAAAAGAAATGCAAGAAAGAAAACAAAAGACAAAAGCTCTGGATCATGGATTAAACTATCAAAGAGATGATTAACAATCAAACAATGAATCAATTGGAAGCATTAAACATATCCTAGAACATGGAAATACACACAAATAGATTAATCCACTCGTGGTATCATCCCTACATCAATCATCGAAATGACAAGAACTCCCGTTCGCAATTCTAATAATCAATGAGCATTTATCACAAGTCCAATTAGTTCACTAATCACCGTTACTCATCAACTCTCGTTGGGTAGGATGTGAGAAGCTCACAAAAAGATTCGGTTCAAGCAATTCATCTAACTCCTTCCGGTGTGAAATGCTTTAAGCTCAGAATTGAATGAACAAACCTAGTCTAGCACTAATACCGCTTACTCGAATCTCATCCCTAAAGATGGGATGAGACCAAAAATCTAACTAATCTAAGGTGTAGTTGTAGTTCGGTTTGCACGCCAAACTAGAACTACCTAATCTAGGTGCAGTACTATACTCAGTTTATCATGTCAAAACTAGCATAAGAAATCAACCTAAGTGAATGATTTTTCCAAGATCATCCTAAATCATCTTTATCTAACCATCAAGACAATTTACCAATGATACATAAACATTCAATTCACATTCATTCTTATGACATGGAACACTCAAGTAGATTAGCTCATCCCATGATGCTAATCCATTTACAAATCAACTAGTTTTGACTATTTTGTCACCCAACAACCCAATTGCAACTAGATGATCTATAATCATTAAGTATGAGTCTTATAGTCAACAATTCATCGATTAAGAGTGAAATGCATGCTACGAAATTTCTAGACATTTTATCAATACACCTTGTGAACAAGAATGTCATAAGTTTTAGAATTGAGTGATCAAGTCATTTCTAGCATTGAGATCTTTCCTAACATGAGAACAAATGATTATCTAAGCCTAAACATCAACAATCAATCATCAAATCATCCAAATCAAGTAATCAAAAAAACCAGAAAAGTCAACTCACAAATATATCAAGAACACAAAAGTAGAAGAAACATGAAATGAAGAACAAGAACAAATAAAACAATTATATATGATAGGGTTGAAGAAATCTTCTCTAAAGTGGCATGAATCTTGAAGAACAATACAAATCTCATGAAGAGAGAGTCTGGGTCGAAACCCACTCTAAAAAGAAGAAGACTTAATGAGAAAATAGGTTTATGAGCCATTTAAACAAAGGACGGACTGGTCAACTCTGGTCAACTCTGTTTCTGGGTGCCTGTATCGACCTGTATGGGTCGGTACCATCGGTCGGTATGGACATACCGACCTGGTTTTGGTCGGTACCTCGGTCGGTATGCACTTTCGAATTTCCAGTTTTGAACCCAGAATTATCAACCCGTATGGGGTCGATATGCCGGTGATACCGCACTAAAAGCCCATATCTTTTGAACCACAACTCCAAATGCTCTGAAACCACCTCCATTGGAAAGCTAACTCAATTGCCTATGACTTTCATGAATATCTCATAAGCTAAATCCAAAAGAAAGGCATTCGTCTGACTCGATCTTTCAAGCATGTTGGATTGACTCTGCATTTGACATTTCCTAACTTTGGTTCCAAAATTTGCATCCTTCATTTTTCCTTATATTTCTATGCATATCCTTGATCCAATCCACTCCTAAACACCTGATAAACACAAAAAAGAACAAAAAGAAGACACAAAACAACGTAGGACATCTAAAATGCAAGACAACACTGAATGAGACTTTAATGCATGAAAACATCCCAAAAATTGTACAAAGTGGATTTAAACATATGAAAACTAGGCTTTAAAACATGTAAATATACACTTATCAACTCCCCCGGACTTGCCTTTTGTTTGTCCTCAAGCAAAATAAGAAATGACAAACGCGAGAAAGAGAATTTAAAAATGGGAATTCACAACTAAATACATGTCAAAGCATTCAAATATCATAGCCCAAGAAAATACCGAGGCATTGCAAAATTGTATCTCAATATGACTCTAACTTCTCTAGACTTATCGCAAACTCCCATTTTTTTACTCTAGACTCAAACCAAATATCAACATAAATACTTAATAGCCAACTCTCTACATTCAATTAATTCTTCAAGTGTCGGTCTCACTGAGGGGGTATTGATCTAGTCCATTTGGCATGGTTGAAAGAGGTTTTTACGTATGAAACAAGGTGGTTTATGATTTGGTGACTTACTCTCAAATCAAAAGGCAATGCAAAACATCACACAAAAGCAAGGAGAAATGAACCAATTGATGTATACAAATAATAACTTCCATTTCTACCCACATAGCTTAAAATCCTAGTTTCAACTTGGAGTTAAGCTTCCTTTTCTTTTGAAGTAAACCCATTGCTCTTCTTAGCAAAATGTGTAAGTTTTCATAAATCAAACTTTATTTCTTTGTGTAACATCTATGGACTTTTCTTTTCTTTTTGAGCTCTCCTTAATTCTTCTAAACTTAGAGCTAACTTCTTATTATTCCCATAGAATGTTTCCTTTGATTTTCACCATCTTTCTTTTCTTTTTAAACTCATGGCTTTTCTTTTCATTCTTTTTCCATCTCAACAATTTTCTTTTATTGCTCATGTTCCCAAACCAAACCTTTTAACAATGAAACACATAACAATCCCCTATTTGCTAGCCTTGAAGTTCACTTAGACTAGGCCCTATGGAAGATCATATTTGTCGTTCCCTTCTTACAAGATTTTGTATATGCAAGCATTTTCAAGAAGAGACCTCACTCAAGCAAACAATGAAGGGGTGTAAGGAAAGGTAAAGGTTACGGTGGGGAACCATCCTGAAAATGAGAATGGTCATTCGGGCTAAAAGTGTGGCACAAAGGAATAAAATAACCCGAATGTATATGTAAAACCATGGTTAGATCTCAAGCCCCTAAGTGAGAGAATTAAGATTTATTTTAAGTCCAATAGTTATGGAGTTGGTATTAAAGCAAGCATGCATCAATAAAGCAATGAATTTCGAGTGGAGAGATCAAAGTACGAAGTTTACAAGCTTTTTAAAATCATTCAAGCAATGTAAAACCATTATCAAGGGCATCACAATGAAAGCTTATCATACACGTTTCATGAACTCTCATGCACATGAATGCAACCTATATGATCTAGACTCAATCCTAAAATAAAGATGGGACTATGCAAACTACATGTTGTTTTTGATTTTTTGATTTTTTTTGTTTTTTGATTTTTTTTTTGTTTTTTTTTATGCAATAAGGTATGTGCATATGCAAGACTCAATAAAAACAAAACAAAACAACTAAAAGACAATTAGTAACGGTTTCCTCCCCCGGACTTACTTCTCACCGTCTTGGTGAAAAAGTAAAACCGAGAAAAGAAACGAAATACAAGAAACAAAATAAAAAAAATGAAATATATATACAAAAGTGAATGTTAGAGGTACCTTGGAGTGGAATGGATTTATGAGGAGGGAGACATGGTGCGTTTAAGCTCATCGGTTTTCACCATTTTGACCCGTTCCCAGTTATTTGCCCATTTATTCATACAAAACTTGAAAACAAAGTTTTATTAAACAACGTGATACAATCACCACAAAAGAAAAACAATAGAGATAGAGGATAGAATTGGGAGGTTCCAATTGGCGCGTTTAACGTCTCTAGCTTGACGGTTGCGTTCTCTTATTCACTCATCTCCTTGCATCAATTTTCTCTTGTGCAACCTAAGAGATCAATATCACAAGAAAAGGGAAAAAGATTAGCAACAAAAGAAAATAAAAAAGACTCTAGTTCCTCAATTTGAATCCTAACTCTAATGGCATCGTTTTAGTCCCGGCAACGGCGCTAAATTGATTGTCAGAGTTTTTTACGCTCTTGCACATCAATTAAAAACCCGATGTGCGAAACTACCTCAATCATAAGGTATGTCATTGAAGCACTTTAGGGTATCGAATCCACAAGGACTAAGGATTACACACAAAGATACGAGAACAAAACTAAGCTAGAGCAAAACGTTTTTAGTTGGTTTTTATGTTTTTA